>JACEEZ010010689.1:215000-225000 GCA_016584305.1 Chionoecetes opilio | reverse complement strand
TCTCTCTCCTTCTCTCTCTCTCTCTCTCTCTCTCTCCTCTCTCCTCTTCTCTCTCTTCTCTTCTCTCTCTCTCTCCTCTCTCTCTCTCTCTCTCTCTCTCTCTCCTCTTCTCTCTCTCTCTCCTCCTCTCTCTCTCCTCTCTCTCTCTCTCTCTCCTCTCTCTCTCTCTCTCCTCTCTCTCTCTCTCTCTCTCCCCATGCCGTCCTAAAACTTCTTTTTCATCCTACTCTCCTCTCTTCTTTTTCACCGTTTGTGTTTTCTTGTTGCATCTATTTATTATACTTGCTCTTCACCTGCTGTCCCGCTTATTGTGTCTTCGTGGCTCATGGGGCGAATTAGACCACGTCCGTATTAGGAAAATCACCTCCTGTGTCAAGGGGGACTTTAGGTAAAGGAGATACATAAGGACCAAAGGAGGAGAAGATGGTGATCTAGGTAGTGATGGTGGTGGTGGTGATGTTGATAATAGTGGTAGAAGAGTATGATGATTATGATAGTGAGGAGGAGGAGATCGAGTGAAAAAGAGGTAAAGCATAAATTTATTAAACTAAGTCTGGAAATAATGTGTGTGAGGAAAGAATATAATGACGTAAGGACCTAATGAAAATGTAATGCTGCAACCGTACTCGCCCCCCCCCCCCCCCAAAAAAGATGATATACAGGCTGTCGCATGTTTTATATTTAATGAATTATTTGTTGTTGCTTTTCAAATGTTTTAGGATGAGTTCTCTTGCTCATTCAATTTTCTCAAACTTTCAAACATGCTCTTCCTTAAATAATGAAAGATTATAACATGGGGTTCTCGGGTTATAGGGTTCTAAGATATTTTTTTTTTTTTTAAATGATATTCATGATAGCAAATCAGGTTATCTAGTATTTTCAAGTACTGTATTGTCACCTCCGTGGTGTAGTGTTGCGCGCCTAGCTACGAATCTGCGGGCCCTGGTTCGAAACCGGGGCCAGGGGAAGTCGGCGTCCAGCCATAACAGCCGTTCTTCCTCCATTTCGGGGTTGATAAATGGGTTACTGGGGAGAACTGGGGAAAGTAACTGGTGTAACCCGGATGTCACACTATCCCGGGGTAACGGATTCTCACCACCACAGGCTCAAAAGCTTATGCAACGGAGATGTGCACCGAGGCCACGCGCAGCATAGCGTCTCCCCCCATCTTTACCTTTTACTTTTGGTCACAGAGTTTCTGTTTATATTTACATTTTTTGCCTTGCGTGTGAAATTGCTCAGCGACACGGATTAAGGCTTCATCATTATAATCTTCCTCTGCGTCCAAAGTTTGTGGAATCCAGAGATTTTGTTGACCATCCTTCCCTTCCCTCACTCGTATGTACGAAGAGGGCGAAACACATGCCATCTGTGGCAGCCGCCTTGACCCCGCTTGCATCTCTACTCTCCCCTTCGACGTTTGAACCTCACCATGTTTTACAAAAGCAAAGACAGCGAACACAAGTTTTTGAAACTTTTCTGTTGTGAGCTTTGTGTTCAGAAAGTTTATTTTTTATCAAATGTATTTGTTTGGAGATTATTCTAAGGTAATTACTTTTTTTGTTACATTGCTATTAAATAATATCTACTTGCCTTCTCAGTTTAATCTTTTTTTCCCTTATTCTTCCTTTCATCTCCATTTTGGATGCCTTGGTCATCTATTTTATATTTTTTCTCTCTTCCTTTTCCTCTCTTTCTTTTTTTGTTCATCGAAAGTATTTTGTCATCTATTTCCTCGCTGTGTCCATTCTGCTGTATCACTGGTACTATCCCTCTTCCTCCTCCTCTCCCTCTGCCTCGACTCTCACTCACTCCCACCCTCCCTCATCTTTCACACCGCCCAATCTGGCTTCCATAGGTGTAGGCGGGCGTGGGAGTAAAAAATTTGCAGGCATGCGTGTGTTATTCATTCACCCATGGTCTTGTCCACGCGAGCTGGGACGCGATCGCCAGTTTTCACCCTCTCAGTGTG
The DNA here is from genome assembly GCA_016584305.1 of Chionoecetes opilio. Lineage (NCBI taxonomy): Eukaryota > Metazoa > Arthropoda > Malacostraca > Decapoda > Majidae > Chionoecetes > Chionoecetes opilio. Next base: position 223,028 of record JACEEZ010010689.1, on the reverse strand, counting down.
AGCTTGGAGCTCATTATTACCGATCTTTGGGCAATGCTGAGACCTCACAAACCACACACACCCATCCCCTTGCTCAAGGGGAATAGTAACCGCCCGAATTTGTCGGTGAAAAATCCCCGGGAGCGCGAGGATTCGAACCGCCTACCCACAGAGTGGGAGACCAGGACGTTATCAACCTGACCATCGCGCAGAGTGTATGTGTGTGTGTTGTGTGTGTGTGTGTGTGTGTGTGTGTGTGAGAGTTTGTGTGTGTGTGTGTGTGTGTGTGTGTGTGTGCGCGCGCGCGCGTGCGTGCGTGCGTGCGTGCGTGCGTGCGTGCGTGCGTGCGTGCGTGCGTGTGTGTGTGTGTGTGTGTGTGTGTGTGTGTGTAAGACATTTGCTAATCCGCTTCTCTCTCTCTCTCGCTCTCTCTCTCTCTCTCTCTCTCTCTCTCTCTCTCTCTCTCTCTCTCTCTCTCTCTCTCTCTCTCTCTCTCTCTCTCTCTCTCTCTCTCTCTCTCTCTCTCTCTCACTCTATGTGTCTATCTATGTATATAGATGCATTCTATTTGTAAGAATGTGTATTAGTGTGTATGTGTACATATGTATGCATATTGATATGAAAGTCTGTAAATGTGTATAGGTATCTGGTTTTGAGTGTGTGTGGATGTTATGTAACCATGCATGAGAATATTTGATACTAAGGTGTATGTATGTATAAGTTCTTGGGTGTTTACTATTCATATTTTTGTATCTTTATAATCGATAACTATCAATGTTCTATGATAATTTCGGACTTCTTTGACGTCTCAATCTATAGTACTACTTTGCATTGGTCCTATTAAGAGCTCTGGCTCAATGGACCCGGCCAACTTGTACTTACAGATACATTACTTGTACTGTGTATACAAGGGCCAAATAAAAATTTCAATATCAACATCAATATCTCTCTCTCTCACTCTTTTTTTTTTCTCTCTCTCTCTCTCTCTCTCTCTCTCTCTCTCTCTCTCTCTCTCTCTCTCTCTCTCTCTCTCTCTCTCTCTCTCTCTCTCTCTCTCTCTCTCTCTCTCTCTCTCTCTCTCTCTCTCTCTCTCTCTCTCTCTCTCTCTCTCTCTCTCTCTTATGCATATATGCACCTCATACACATACTAACTTACGCTGAATGAGATACAAAAGGAGAAAATTGTGTCTGCCAATTTGTAATACCGTTGAAAAGGCGATCACTATCCGACCGAGAATAGACCTATATTCACAATGTTTATCTTCCTCCTCCTCCTCTTCCTTTTCTTCTTCCTCCTCCTCCTCCTGTCCTCCTGTCGCCCTGTCAGTTAGTGACCACCATCGGAATTTATATACCAGGGGTCACTGCTGCAGGGGGCATTGAAGTGCACGGCGTCCTACTTGGAAATTGCACTACCGCAGTGGATTGAACGGAGCTGGGGCCTGATTGACTGCTGCCTCCCAAGAAAGCGCCAGGCAAGGCTGCCGCACCACCCTTGAATTTCCACACTGAGCCTACACCAACACTACATTAGACCTCATAACACACACAGATAGCCCCGAGTTAACGATTACCACTACTACTCTCGACCTGTGACGGGCTGTGGACCAGTAAGGGTCCTGTCAGTTAGTGACCACCATCGGGATTTAAGGTACCAGGGGTCACTGCTGCAGGAGGCATTGAAGTGTACGGCGTCCTACATGGAAAGTACACAATCCGCAGTGGATTGAACGGAGCTGGGGCCTGATTGACTGCTGCCTCCCAAGAAAGCGCCAGGCAAGGCTGCCGCACCACCCTTGAACCTCCACACTGTGTTCACACCATTACAAAACACGCATAACATGACCAATCTATCAAGCACTAAACCTACCCCCACAAACTAGTAGTAGTTAGCCATAGATTACAGCTTTCAACTTTCCTCACAAATTCCATGCAGTTTTTCTATACTGCATGGTATCACTTCATTTCCGGCCAGCTTCGGCTGGAGGGATGGGTGGGTGGGGAGGAGCCTTCTACTTTCCTATCCTTTCTCTCTTATCATCTAGTTAGTGTAGTGTAGTTAAAGCAAACAGCCTTGTAAGGACCTATCGGTCTGTTGCTGTTTGTGTTTCCTTTGTAATCCTTTGTAATCCTCCTTCTCCTTCTCCTTCTCCTTCTCCTTCTCCTTCTCCTCTCCTCCTCCTTCTTTTTCTCCTCTTCCATCGTCTCTGTTGCTGTTAAGATATTAAGATTGGTCCCATAGGAAACCTGTGTTCATCTCTTTCGAAGGTGAAGAAAGCAAGGTTGATGAGGAATAGGTATGTCAGGTATGTTTTAGTTGAGGGTAGATAGAAGGAGGGAAAGGTTAAAAGATGGTAAATAGATAGATAGATGAAGTGGAAGGGATGGAGGCGAAGGAAACAATAGGAGAAAATCGAAGATGTGAAGGAACAGATAGGGAAAGAGGAAGGAATGGAAAGAAAAGGGAATGAGTAGGAACAGAGACGTAAAAGAAGTTGAAGGTTACACTTTTGAGAAATGTGTGTTTGTTCTCCTAGACTTGTAAATGTGAAGTGAAATCCTCATGTATTTTAATGAGATTTTATTTATTGACTGATCTCTCTCTCTCTCTCTCTCTCTCTCTCTCTCTCTCTCTCTCTCTCTCTCTCTCTCTCTCTCTCTCTCTCTCTCTCTCTCTCTCTCTCTCTCTCTCTCTCTCTCTCTCTCTCTCTCTCTCTCTCTCTCTCTCTCTCTCTCTCTCTCTCTCTCTCTCTCTCTCTCTCTCTCTTACTTGGGGCTCCTTCCAGTGTCGCTTGCTTCATCAGACATACAAGGGTGCAGACATGGGTATTAGCATCTAAATAGGCTAATATCATATGCACAGCAGAGCACATGCACTTTACACGCACGCGCGCGCACACACACACACACACACACACACACACACACACACACACACACACACACACACACACACACACAACCGTCCGTGTGGCTCAGTTGGTTAGGGCGCCCGGCTTCATTCTGTGGTTCGGCGTTCGATCCCCGACCCCGCTCATATCCGGGGATTTTCCACTGTGAAATTCGGGCAGTACTGTCCCCCTTGAGCAAGGGGATGGGGATGTGGTGTGGTGTGTGTGAGGTCCCAGCATTGTCCAAAGATCGGTAATAATGAGCTCCAAGCTCGCACTGAGAGGGTGAATCTGGCGATCGCGAGCCAGCTCGCGTGGACAAGAACATGGGTGAATGAATAACACACACACGCACGCACGCACGCACGCACGCACGCACGCACGCACGCACGCACGCACGCACGCACGCACGCACGCACGCACGCACGCACCTACTCTCTTTCTCTTTCTCTCAAGAATACACTTATTTGCATAATCTATCTTTGTCTTCATCCTCCACCTCTCGTTTCTCAAGGCAAATCGCTCTTATGGATGTTGGATTTAAGGCTGGAAATGGTGTATCGATATCCTCATGTGCACTGGTCGAGACTATCAACACCTTACTACCGTGGCTTTATGTGTGTTTTTCATCCATTGTCTTTAACTTTTTTACTCCTTTTAGTTCTTCCTTCTCCTTCTCCTCCTCCTCCTTTATTGTGTTATCTAGAAATGTTGTTCAGTGCTCATTAAGGTGTCGGTTTTGTTAGTAATATGTGAGTCTCTCTCTCTCTCTCTCTCTCTCTCTCTCTCTCTCTCTCTCTCTCTCTCTCTCTCTCTCTCTCTCTCTCTCTCTCTCTCTCTCTCTCTCTCTCTCTCTCTCTCTCATGCTTATGTGCGCTCATACACATAAATCATGCTGAATGGGATACAAAATGAGGATATTGTGCCTGGCAATTTGTGATACTGTTGAATAGGTGATCAATATTCGACTGAGAATAGACCTGTAAACTCAATATTTATCTTTCTCCTCCTATTCCTCTTCCTCCTCCTATTCCTCTTCCCCCTCCTATTCCTCTTCCCTCTTCCTCTTCCATCTGCCTGTGGCATAAGATAGAAGATTGGTGTCTTGGTAAGCCTGTGTTCATCTCTCTCGAAGGCGAAGAACGTAGGGATGATGAAGTACGTGTCAGGGGTGTCAGGGGTGTCAGGTGTATTTTGGGGATGATGGAAGGAGCGAAAGGTAAAAAGAGTAAATAGGTCTCTAGGTAAAGAGGAAGGGCTGGAGGGAGAGTGCATGAGTATAGGGGAGATGGGAGATGAAAGAGAGAAGAGCTGTCTGAAGGAGAAGAGGTGGTTCAGTAATACAATAAATACATTAAAAACACACGCAATACAAGGCAACAATATAAGTAATACAAGTGAGGTAAGGAATTAATACGTAACATTAAAAGTAAGGTATAGTAGTTGGATCGGAAAGTAAAGCGGAGATTAAGGGAGAAATACAGAAAAGTCAAGAATATGAGTTAGAAGACAATAATCAAGGCCTTTTTCATTGTTTTGTTATTTGGTCATTTTATCTTTACAAAGCTTGGTTTTTAAGGAGTTCTAATGTATCAGATAGTAAGATATACAGGGTGGGCCACAAAAGGTGGAACCCACTCAATTGACAATATTTCATTAATGAGACATGGTACACTAAAAATGACTATATTACCTGATAGGTGACACAATAACAATAAATAAAAGTCAAAGGGCGAATTTCCTGCCACATGAGGTGAATTTATTTTAACACATCCTCCAAATGACCACTGTGTCGTCTTCTGGATCCGGAGAGCGAAATTGTTTATCACTGAAACACTCTTCCTTCTTGATGGCTTTAATTTTGGTGGTGATGGCCTGCTTCAATTCAGCAATGGATTGAGAACGATTCTTGTAGACATGGTCTCTTAAGAACCCCCACAAGTAAAAATTTGTGGGGTTCAAGTCTGGTGAATGCGGTCAAGGAATGTGATCAGTCGGTCAGGGAAAATCTTGTCCAGCAACTCCATCGTGATGTTTGCTGTATGTGGAGTTGCTCCATCCTGTTGGAAACATTGTTCATCCCTGTTCACACCACGGCGAGTTCCAAGTCCCCTCCAGAACTTGTTAAGTAATTACAATGTAGCGTTTTTTCGTGCCCATTACTGCATTGTTGTCTTCGTCCTCAAACCAGAATGGCCCGATTATGCCGTGCTTCGATATGATATTGCCTCCCAGGCTGTGCATTTGACTGAGTGCAAGGGCCTCTGAAGCATTTCATCTGGGGACTGAGTGCCCCAAAACACATTGTTCCTCCTGTTGATATGGCCGGAAAGCAAAAAGTGAGCCTCGTCACTAAACCAAACATTGTCGATAAAGTGGGGTCGTCTCTAATCTTCTTGACAAACCACTGGCACATCACAACATGTTTCGCATGTCAGCTGCTGTGAGTTGATGTTTGATCTGGATCCTGTATGGGTAAAGCTGAAGGTTCTTGAACAAGATTCTTCGCCAAGTGGAACGGGAAATTCCCAGCTCTTGGCTGCGCCTTCGAGTGGACTTCTTTGGCCTCATCCCGACCGAATCTCTCACGGCACTGACATTTTCTTGAGTTCTCGCAGTCACCTTCGCGCCATTAAGAGGTCTGACACTCTTGTTGAGGTTGTAAACTGTTCCCTTGGCTTTAATTTCGTTCACCCATCGACAAATTTGGCTCCTCTGTGGATAGTTGTTGAAGTTAAACATCCTGCGATATTTTGTTTGTACCGTTTTGAACGATTTAGTCTCTAAATAGGTAGTGACACGGAACGTTTTTTGCACAGTTGTCCAAAACATTTCTCACTTGATTTCTACTTGTTATGGTCTCCTTAGTTCAAATCTGAAACCAAAGAACAAAATCATACATTTTCACAGATTTATTAACCGATAAGTGGGTTCCACCTTTTGTGGCCCACCCTGTATAAGGAAGAGCCTGTATTGATGGTGATTTGGTGATAGAAGCTGTATATGTGGGTTAAAATAATAATTAATGTCATGGAGTTGCTAGGGATGCGGCGGCCGTATTCCAATTACGATTGTGTTGAGATACTGCACCGGTTGTGGATAAAGGGACAGAACGACCCTTTATTGTGTGCATCTCTGCAATTTTTCCCAGGAGTCTAGCATCACCTAGTAAAAAAATATGGTCATTCCCATTTGTTTTATAAGGAAACATAGGGTGAAATAAGGGTTTAAAAATGAAGTAATAAAAAAAACTAACCACAGAATCGTGTTCAGTATACCAAAAAAATATTATTTACTAATTTCCATGAAATTGGAGATTTCAAAATTTGCCCAAAAAATATATATAATGGGATTTTGACATAAATCATGTATATTTGAATACTCAAAAACTATGAAGTGTACGCGAAAAATGTATAGAACATCAAAGATAGAGCAGACAAAGTCAATTCTATAGACTATAAGTAAAATAATTTTTGAATTCAAGTAACATAAAATGACACATTTGTGTTTTTCAGAGAAGTTTAGGATATGGAGTTAGAAGATAGTAATCAAGACCTTTTTCATTGTTTTGTTATTTGGTCATTATATCTTTACAAAGCCTCGTTTTTAAGGAGTTTGTATGTATCATAAAGTAAGACATGTAAGAAAAGAGCCTCTATTGTTGGTGATTTTTGGGGTAAAAGGTGTTTATCTCGCTTTTCGATCATCCTTCATAACAGGACTTGAGTTAAATCTTAGCAAACGTCCCAATCAGCCGTGTTCAAATTGAAATCTATTAGCTATTATCCTGCCGAAAAAATGGAAAGGGAATTACCTGAACCTTGACGTTTTTACCGCGGAAGTGAAAAACGGAGAGGTAGTTTGGGTAGGCGGTAGCGGAGTGGTTAGCGTCTCCGATTGGCGTTCTCAGTGACCCGAGTTCGATCCCCGAAGAAAACCAAAACCTTTCTGCACCGTCGAGTGGCCTAAGAACACCCACATGCCCTGCCCATCAACTCTACCTTCGATTGCGAGCGCATCGGAGGACACAGGGGGGCGGCATGAGCCTCTAATCACAGGCGTCACTATAAGAATCCTGCCTGCGCCACCACGGGCGAGGACCAACCATCACAGCCCTAAAATGAACCTCCAGAGCCTACCATCGGAGCCCTGGGTCACCACTGCCTACAGGCGCTATAGGCACAAATGTATAAAAAAAAAAAAAAAAAAAAACAGTTGAACTCATTTTCTCAAGAGTTAGGGCTCATAGCTTGCGTATAGCTGATTCACGCGAATTCAGGAACTAATAAAGACCAATGGTATGTTGGTGTTTGGAGCTCTATTCGTAATCTTTTGTAATCTATAGAGGTAGTAACAATGCAAGTAAGTAATTATAATAGTAATACCGAGGCATATCAAAGAGACCGAGGCAGTAGTGTGTAGTCCTAAAGCTAACAAAGATGGAGATAACAAGTGATATAGACTCTCAAAGGTATTGCTAACACTAAGCCAAGCTCCTTAGGTGTTTATCGCCACTCATCGTTTGCCTAATCGCCATTTGAGCTTCTCCAACGATTACTACTTAACACACTCGCGAGGGAGAAGTATACACACTGCTGATACACTCTTACTGCACACTCAACACGAAGTCGCATCACCATTTGCCACCAGCGTGATAGTGTGATGTGCTGAGCCAATGGTGATGCCAATATAGTGGTGGTTAAAGTAGTGAGATTATGGAAGGCGAAGCAAGTGGAACGAATGGAATGTTGTGATGAACAAGAAATTTGTTTGTAGGGTTATAGATATTTTGAATATAATTAAAAATATGTTGTCTTTTGTGAGTGTTCTTCATTGCTTGCAAGTAATGTAAGAGTAATGAATGGAACTATCAGGTGGAGAAGGCATAGGTATATATGAAAGAAAATGAATAGTGTAAGTTTTAATGACACTATTACTCATCAATTTGAAATGATGATAATATATTATGATAGTGATGACGTAATTTGAAGTAGTTAATGCAATGCAATATGAGATGAATATTTAGTGTTACCTATCCATTCTCTCTCTCTCTCTCTCTCTCTCTCTCTCTCTCTCTCTCTCTCTCTCTCTCTCTCTCTCTCTCTCTCTCTCTCTCTCTCTCTCTCTCTCTCTCTCTCTCTCTCTCTCTCTCTCTCTC
>JACEEZ010010689.1:200000-210000 GCA_016584305.1 Chionoecetes opilio | reverse complement strand
TATAGAAAATAACAAAAAGCCCGCTTAAGCTGCCAGTCCCCTATAAAGAAGACAGTAAGATATTGCAGAAAAGGGGATGGGCCAATTTAATTCGGGAGGTGTCTTGACGCTCATCTCATGAAAAAAAATAAGTCATAGGAAGATTGAAAAATTGAAACTGGAAGAGAGTTCCAAAGTTTACCAGTGAAAACGATGAATGAATGAAGATACTGGTTAACTCTTGTATTAGTAAGATGGACATAATAGGGATGAGGATGAGTAGAAAGTCTTGTGCAACAAGGCCGTGGGAGGGGGGTAGGCATGCAGTTAGCAAGTTCAAAAGAGCAGTGAGCATGAAAATAACGGTAGAAGATAGCAAGAGAAGCTACATTGTGGTGGTGATTTAAAGATTGAAGACAGTCAGTTAGAGAAGGGGGAGTTGATGAGACGAGAAGGTTTTGACTCTACCCTGTTTATACTGGTAAGCTTACCCTGTAAGCTTTATGAGTGGATCCCCCCAAGATATTAGAAGCATGCTCCATACATGGGTGGATAAGGCCCCTGTACAGAACAAGCAACTATGAGAGAGGGATAAAATGGATGCAGACGCCACAGGAGTCAGGACACCTGACTTTTTGGAAGGTGATTTAGCAAGAGATGAGATGTGAAATTTCCAGTTCAGATTTTTTGTAAAAGGTAGTCCAAGAATGTTCATTGTAGAAGAGGGAGACAGTTGAGTGTCATTGAAAAAGAGAGGATAGTTGTTTAAAAGGTTATGTCGAGTAAATAGGTGAAAAAATTGGGTTTCTGAGGCATTGAACAAAATAAAATTTGTTTTGCCCCATTCAAAAATTATAGAGGGATCAGAAGTTAGGCGCTCTGTGGCAACCCTCCGTGAATCACTTATTTCCTGTTGAATTGGACGTCTAATGAACGGCGTTGAATAATGCAGGATATAATTATCAGCATAGGAGTGGATAGGGCATTGAATAAGAATTATAAGATCATTATGAATAATATAAAGAGAGTGGTGATAGGACAGAACCCTGAGGAACACCACTACTGATAGATTTAAGAGAAGAACAATGTCCGTCTACAGTAGCTGCAATTGAACGATTTGAAGAAAAAAACTTCCGATGAAAGTGCAGAGAGAAGGATAGAAACCGAAAGAGGGTTGTTTGGAAATTAAAGATTAGTGCCAGACTGGTATGAAAAGCTTTTCCTATGTCAAGGGCAACAACAAAAGTTTCACCGAAACCCCTAAAAGAGGATGATCAAGATTCAGTTAAAAAAGGCAAAAGATCCCAGTAGATCATCCTTTACGGAAATCGTACTGACGATCGGATAGAAGATTATGAGCATATAGATGCTTAAAAAGCTTCTTATTAAGGATAGATTCAGATATTTTAGAAAGGCAGAAAGTTAAAGCTATAAAACGGTATTTTGAAGGATTAGAACGGTCATCCTTCTTAGGAACAGGTTGGATGTCAGCAAACTTCCAGCAAGAAGGAAAGGTGGAAGTAGATAGACAAAGACAGAATAGTTTAACCAGGCATGGTGGAAGCACAGAAGAACAGTTTTTGGAGAAAAAAAAAAGGGATTCCGTCTGGACCGTAAGCCTTCCGAGAATCAAGGCCAGAGACATGGAAAACATCATATCGAAGGATCTTAATAACAGGCATAATATAGTCAGAGCGTGGAGGTGTAGGAGGAACAAGCCCTTCATCAACCAGAGTGGAGTTTTGAGCAAAGATTTAAGCAAAGAGTTCAGCTTTAGAAATATGATACAGTAGTAGAGCCATCTGGGTGAAGCATAGGAATGAAAGATGAAGAAAAAAAATTCCATGAAATCACGAGAGGAGTTTTATCCAGAAAGATTTTGACATTTTCTATTGATGGAGGAGTTTTTGGTATGTTGAAGAAAAGATTTGGCATGCTTACGGGCATATATATAAAAGGCATCAGTTTCAGGAGATGGATGATTACGGTACAGCTTGTCAGCCGCCTCTCTATCTTGGACAGTATGAGAACAAGCTATGTAGTTTAACTAAGATTTATGAGCTTTAGGATTAGAGAAAATGTGTGGAATGTATGCTTCCATGCCATAGACAATGACTACAGTTATGCGCTCTGCACAAAGAGATGGGTCTCTGACACTGAAGCAATGATAATTTCATGGAAAATCTGAGTAGTACTGCTTAAGATCCTCCCACTTAGCTGAGGTGTAATGCTTGAAGCACCTCCGCTTAGGTGGGTCCTGAGGCGAGTCCCGGAGCGATAGGACCGGTTACAGAGATATGATTGTAATCGGAGGACCCCACCAGAGATAATAGTTTCACAGAGTACGCAGAAGGGTTAGAGGTTAGGAAAAGGTCAAGAATTTTTGATGTACCACCAAGGTGGTCAGGAATATGGGTAGGATGCTGCACCAGCTGCTCTAGGTCATTAAGGATAGCAAAGTTGTAGGTTTCTTCACCAGGTTGGTCAGTGAAACAAGATGATATCAATGCTGGTGGTGAACATTTGAATCCCCAAGAATGGACATTTCAGCTTCAGCTTTTTTTTACATCACAAAAGGCCTAGGGCACAAAAAAAGTAACACAAAGCCCGCTTAGTTGCTGGTCCCTATAAAGAAGAAAGTAAGAGAATAAAGAAAGGGGGGTGGCCCAATTTAGTTCGGGCGGTGTCATGTCACTCCTCTTTTGAAAAGATTTAAGTCGTAGGAAGGTGGAAAAATAGAAACAGGAAGGGAGTTCCAGAGTTTACCAGTGAAAGGGGACACGCTCACAATCTTCTATCTGATTGTCTGTACGGTTTCCGTAAAGGGCAATCTATTGGCGATCTTCTAGCTTTCCTAACTGAATCTTGGTTATCCTCCTTTACTGGTTTCGGTGAAACTTTTGTTGTTGCCCTTCCCATATCAAAATCTTTTGATAGAGTTTGGCACAAATCATTAATTTCCAAACTACCCTCATTCGGTTTATATCCTTCTCTCTGTACCTTTATCTTAAGTTTCCTTTCCAACCGCTCCATTGCAGCTACTGTAGACGGACATTGTTCTTCTCCTAAGTCTATCAAGAGTGGTGTTCCTCAGGGTTCTGTCCTATCGCCCACTCTATATTATTCATTAATGATCTTCTAAGTCTAACTCAAAGCCCTATCCACTCCTATGCTGATGATTCTACCCTGCATTTTTCAACGTAATTTATTAGACGTCCAACTCAATTGGAACTAAGTGATTCACGGCGAGATGCCACCGAGCGCCTAATGTCTGATCTTTCTATAATTTCTGATTGGGGCAAAGCAAACCTTGTTTTGATCAATGCTTCAAAAACTCAATTTCTTCACATAACTACTCGACAAAACATACCAGATAACTATCCCCTCTTCTTCAATGACACTCAACTATCTCCTTTTCCTACAATGAACATTCTTGGACTATCCTTTACTAAAAATCTGAACTGGATATCTCACATCTCATCTCTTGATAAAACAGCATCTAAGAATTTAGGTGTGCTGTGGCGTCTGTGTTCATTTTTTTCTCCCTCCCAATTGCTTGCTCTCTACAGGGGCCTTATCCGCCCATGTATGAAGTATGTCTCACATGTTTGGGGAGGATCCACTCATACAGCTCTCCTAAACAAGGTTGAGTCAAAAGGTTTTCCTTTCATCAACTCCCCTCCTCTGACTGACTGTCTTCAATTTTTTAATAACCGCCGCAATTTTGCTTCTCTTGCTATCTTCTACCGTTATTTTCATGCTCACTGCTCTTTTGAACTTGCTAACTGCATGCTTCCTCCCCTCCCACGGACTCGCTGCACAAGACTTTCTACTCATTCTCATCCCTATTTTATCCATCATCCTAATGCAAGAGTTAATCAGTATCTTTATTCTTTCATCCCTTTCACTGGTAAACTTTGGAACTCTCTTCCTGTTTCTATTTTCCCACCCTCCTACGACCTAAATCTTTTCAAGAGAGGAGTGTGAAGACACCTCCCAAACCAAATTTGCCCACCCCGCATTTCTTTATTCGCCTACTGTCTTCTTTATAGGGACTGGCAACTAAGCGGGCTGTTTGTTACCTCTTTTTTGTGGCCTTGGCCAGTCCTTTGTGATGTAAAAAAAAATATAGATTCTCTCTCTCTCTCTCTCTCTCTCTCTCCTCTCTCTCTCTCTCTCTCTCTCTTCTCTCTCTCTCTCTCCTCTCTCTCTCTCTCTCTCTCTCTCTTCTCTCTCTCTCTTCTCTCTCTCCCCTCTCTCTCTCTCTCTCTCTCTCTCTCTCTCTCTCTCTCTCTCTCTCTCTCTCTCTCTCACCTCTTATTATTTTATATATATTTATAAACAATTATAAATATATATATATATATATAGTATGTACAAGTGCTTGTGGGCCCTTCGGACCCATGTATTGATGTTTGTAGTAGTATATTTTAAACAACAATGTGAGTGCAAATTCCAATCGTGTTGTTGCTGTCGTTGGTCACTGGTCAAAGTGCCTCGGAGTAGACCACCTACCACCACCGTAGCCTGCCTCACCCCAGCCCCACGCCTGTCTCACTCCAGCCCCACACCTGTCTCACTACAGCCCCACGCCTGTCCTGCAAGCACAAGCGCACACACACACACACACACACACACACACACACACACACACACACACACACACACACACACACACACACACACACACACACACACACACACACACACACACACACACACACACACACACACACACACACACACACACACACACACACACACACACGGTAATCCATGAGTCTACGGAATTAGTGAAATGCGGCAAGACGTTACCGCAGAGTTAATTCCTGTAATCTAATCTCTGAAAAGTGTTTTTAGCCCAAAACCCCCCTTCAAAGTAATTCAATCGACATGGGACGAAGCCGTTTACCTCCTACGATTTATTTGCGATTTTTTTAGTCTACTCTCATCAAAATTGAATTTACAGTTTCGGCTACCCAAAACAGACAGACACACACACACACAGACAGACAGACACACGGCTACTCCTATAGTATATTACAAGTGCTTGTTGGCCCTTCGGACCCATATATTGATGTTTGTAGTAGTAGTATATATTAGACAACATGTGATTGGAAACTCCAATTGTGTTGTTGCTGTCGTTGGTCACTGGTCAAAGTGCCTCGGTGTAGACCACGTTCCGTGTGATTCCAACCCTTTGTGTTCCGTGTGATTCCAACACACACTCACACACACACTCACACACGCACACAAACGGTAAGTCCATGAGTCTACGGAGTTTGTGGAATACGGCAAGACGTTACCGCAGAGTTTTTTCCTGTAATCTGATACTCCTAAAAGTGTTTTTAGCCCAAAACCCCCTTCAAAATTATTCAATCGACATGAGACCAAGCCGCTTACCTACGATTTAATTGTTTTTTTTTTAGCCTACGCTCATCAAAATTGAATTTACAGTTTCGGCTACCCAAAACAGACACACACACACACGGCTACTCCTATAGTATATTATATATATATATATATATATAACTCAGTAGCTCAAATTGGTATTGCTTTTAGCGAATTAAGCAGGACAAATCCATATAATTCGATACTTCTTTGCATATTTTATTGCTAACATAAGTAATATTATTTTGACAGACTTTTGTCGGGACAGTAAGCTACTACTTCGTTGTACAAACATAGGGAGAAATAAATTATCAAATATTTGCAGTTTACAAAAACTTCATTACACACTCAATTACAAATGATCATGTGACCAAGGGTAACTATAACAAATTGGTGACAGTTTGTGATCAGGAAGAGATCGATTATGACAAAATTAACATTTTACTCAATTTACAATTGAATTGCGAAACACTTACAAAATCTTTAAGTTTATTTGAATATTACTTAACATACCAAAAAAATACGATGAACTACTACGATGCCTTGCAATATGTATCAGAGCAGACGGATCACGTGACCTAGTGTTAAATTACTATCAATCACAATCAATTGACTTTCAATCACAGGAGAGATTCAGGTTGTTCGTATCAAGGCGCCTCACGGGTAGGCGAGAGAATGGGCGCTGCGGCGGATTGTGTGGGTGGGAGGGAAGGCGATGTCATGATGTGTCACGGGGCCTTACAGTGCAGTGCCGCATGTGAGGTGCCACGGCCACCTCGGCTTGTACCATTTCTACTTTGAACGAGTCACAAACGCTCTCTCCCGCACGTTGCTTTGCTCGTCGAGTATTCTTCCTGAACCGTGGAAGCGTAACCTTCTGCTACGTTCACGTGTCCACCTCGTCGACGGACGGCAGCGTCTTCACCAGCCTATAGTAGGGCCAATGTACGGATTTGGGCTCCCGTGAACATTTATTGTTAATTTATGGCAACCATTATAAATGCATTCTTATGATGTCTGAGAATAATACAATTGATGTTGCCATCTTTTCTGTTGACCTTTAGTGACATTGAACTGAGGTCAAAGGTCATGTGCCGTATTCCCGTAAAATTCTTCTACCAGAGGGATTTTCAAAATCGTTTCAAGGCAAATGAGCTTATTTGTATTATGTTGTAAACCTCTTCATCACAATAAATATCATTAACTATGTATATAATGGGTTTTCCAAAAGGAGAAATGGAAAAATGTCAACTTACATTGATTTTTAGGACTTATACCGATTTCTATTTAAATGCAAAAAGTGACAAACCTTTTAGTGTCTACTGTCCAAGTATAAACAAGTTTCATTTTTTGAAGCAGAAATACTTTCATGATTTTGTGATCCCTCTAAAATAATTGGATTTTTTCACAAGAGCCGTTCAGCAATATGAGAACTCTTGAGGGCGACATTTATCACACTTCAAATGGCAGCTGGTTTATGGCAGCTACACTAACGTGTAGGTTCCATAAAAAGTGAGAGTCCATAAGTCTGCTGTTCACATGTGAGTAGATTGATTTTGAATAAATTTTTTTCAATATAATGAGAAAGTGGATGCATACCGAAGATATATTTACCTTTTTCCATTTTTAGATGGGAAAAAATGTAAAGTTTTACTTGTTACAGCTGAATAATGTGCAACTGTAGCTCCGGGGCAAAGATCTGTATTGATGCATTGGCAGGCACATATTTCAATGCGTGTATTGTTCGGTACTAAAATATTGTGGGCATCTAAACTTTTTGGTGAGGGTTGATGTATAATGCAGTCTTCAGTCATGTCGCCTGTCTGAGTTTATGTGGTCTAGGCAGGAAGAAAACATTCTTCGGCTTAAGAATGTTATCAGATCATCCACAAACCCTATGACATATGCGGGGAGAGACCTGATAAATATCATCACCAAAGTTGTCATGCCTCCACATGTGCAGAAAGATGTGTGGAACCAAGAGTAGATTGGCCAGCAGAAGTACACCACACATGTTGAAGAGCGTATCACAAAGAACACAGGCAGCATCTGAGCCAGAATGAAGAAAGTCCAACTGAAGATGTGTAAAACTACAAGAAAGGCAGTAAAACATAAGCTGACTGACCAGGTAGTGGAGCTGAAGGATGACCGAACACTGTTTGCACGCATGCTGATTGTTGCCCGTTCCAGACCAGAAATTTATGTGCAAGAAGCCATTAGCCGATATGAGTTCACCTTATTACCTAAGGTCCTGTTTGCTATGACTGTGCAACCTCTACCATCGACAGATAAAAGCCAGCTGCTGGCCATACTTGAAGCGTTGCCCAAGAAAACTATGTCTGAAGATGATATGCAGCCAGACAGAATTGCAACTGACATAGGTCCAGTGTCATCCAAGAAGGTGACTGTTATAGATGGCATGGCCGTTACACAGGCAAAGGGAAAACCAGCGTGGATAAAGACTTTTGCTGAATTGGCCGATCACTTTAACACTACACTAGATAGCAAGATCAAAGATTGTAATGAGGTGCATCTTGTGTTTGACCGCTACGATGTCTCTACTTCACTAAAGTAGGCCGCAAGGGAGAGACGCCAAGGTGCCGATCCAGCCACTACATACCATGTGGAAGATAGAACACCAATAAGGAAAGCATCTGCCAAGCAATTTTTGTCCAGTACCAGCACCAAGGACGAACTGACTGTTTACCTCGCTCAGAAAGCCCTCCACCATTTTGAGAAGAGGCCTGAAACCTTCATCGTTAACTCAAGGAAGGATGTCTTTTCAAACCATGTAGATGTGCAGCACTTTAGAAGCTCACAAGAAGAGGCTGATACTGGAATAATCATGCACGGCCTGGGTGCTGTTCAAAGAGGAGCCACGGAGCTGTACGTACATCCAATCACCAGACACTGATGTGCTTGTCCTTGTAATCCGGCGATACCACCTTCTTTGTAACTGGAACTGGAACTAAGAAACGGGAAATACCATTGGTACGAATAGTTAATGCCCTCTGTACCGCCAAAGCTGCAGTCTTACCGGGTTTCCATGCTTTCACGGGAGCTGATCAGACAGGCAGGTTTGCGGGAAAGGGCAAACTCAAATGTTGGCAAGCTCTAAATAAATGTTCTGTCGACGTTGTGTCTGCATTTCCTGTGCTGGGAGCCTCAAGTAGGCTGACAGCTGCAATAGAAGGAGGCATCGAGGAATTTTTATGCTAGCTTTATGAGCCCGGTACTGCCATAAGAAATGTTGCAGATCTAAGATGGAAGCTTTTCTCAAAGAAGCAGTTAATAAGCCAGAGGTTGCCACCCACAAGAGGAGCTTTGAAGGAAGCAATTGCACGAGCCCATTACCAGGCCATGGTGTGCTACCAAAATCATATCCCTGAGCCACATCTACCGTCAGCCACGAAGACTGACGGAGTACGGATGGAACATGGAGGGAATGTTGGCAATCCCAACAAATGAACCTCCCGCTCCAACTGCTGTTGGAGACACATCTGATCAAATGTGGATGTAGGAAAGACAAATGCCAGTCCCACTGTTCATGCAGGTCACATAACCTTAACTGCTCCGAAATGTGCATGTGCGGGGTAGACGAGGAGGCTTGCAGCAATGTCAGTCATGGACAAATCCTGGGGCTGGACGACGATGAGGAGGGGGATCTTCAATTTAATTCTGACACTGCAGTATTTTGGTTTTACTGCTGTTTTTGTAGGCCATGGACAAATTCATGATTATTATGTAGAAACGAGCATGTGCTTGCAATAAAATCTAAATATTCATTATACAACTTCTGCCTTTTAGCATTTGTTTTTCAGAAACTAACCTCAAATGATAAACTTTCTGAGAAATACAACACTGATGATATAAAGAAAATAGTTGAAAATATGTTGATATTTTAAAAGGAAGTTCAACCATTTTCACGGTGTATACCTACAAGCCTACGCACCACTACTGTGGTCCCGCGTTTGAGTTCCACTCGAGCCTTGTGATTTTTCATTGATAAAAGCGTGCAATTATTGTGTCCCTAGACTCGAGCATGGGGATGAGATGTGTGTGGTGTGTGAGGTCCTATTCATACCCATATATCGGACCTATAACAGTTTTTATCATCTTTCATGATAGAATATTTTATTACAATAGCATTGCTTTCTTGTCTAGAAAATTTGATAATATTTCAGTGATTTAATTTCTCCTCAACGCTTCTCTCTAACAATAATTTGATTTCCCCCCCCCTCTCTCTCTCTCTCTCTCTCTCTCTCTCTCTCTCTCTCTCTCTCTCTCTCTCTCTCTCTCTCTCTCTCTCTCTCTCTCTCTCTCTCTCTCTCTCTCTCTCTCTCTCTCTCTCTCTCTCTCTCTCTCTCTCTCTCTCTCTCTCTCTCTCTCTCTCTCTCTCTCTCTCTCTCGTTTCTTGGAACATAAGAGCTACAAGACAAGTTAGACTTCTGCTCCATATTCTCCTCCCAGTTTCCATCTTCATCTTCATCATCATTGTTCTCCTTTTCCACATCCTTCTCCATCACTACAGCCCCATCCTATTCCTCTTCCATCTCCTCCTCTTTCTCCTCCTCCTCATCCTCTCGCTCACTCGATCACTCTTTCTCCACGAAGCAGGAGAGATAAACTT
>JACEEZ010010689.1:165000-187500 GCA_016584305.1 Chionoecetes opilio | reverse complement strand
CGTCTCTGATTGGCCGGCGGCCGCAGGCAGGCTGTCTCGCCCCTCATCCAAGAGAGTGCCTATCCTCACACAACATGTCTCACTTCTTTTCACTGTAGCTCACTTAATTCACTTAATAGTCACTGTTTTACCTCTACTGGACATTATAATAATAGTTGATTACAACTGTTTAAAAACAAAATTTAATCTAAAGAAATAAACGAAATTAAACGAATTGAACTCAAAGTCGGGGTTACAAATGTTTGTTCACCTTTTTTTTCTATGCCGAGTTTATATTTGAATTATCAAACACTGTAAACATAGATTGTACCACGTGATAGAAAAACTTCTCTTAAACAAGATAGTTTCCTCACATATTCGATAAAGGGAAGATGAAGGGAGACTAACAACATTGTAATAAATAATTTATGGGATGAGTTGGTAGGCAGCCTAACTGCGGCCGCCGGCCAATCAGAGACGAGACAGACCATCGCCCGCCCAGTGTTACCATGTTCGCGTGACCACAGGAAGCAAAATACTTTTTTCACGGATGGTGAAATTGACTTTATGATAGTGACTCATTTAGAGTACAAGTGCTCACAGTCTCTCTCTCTCTCTCTCTCTCTCTCTCTCTCTCTCTCTCTCTCTCTCTCTCTCTCTCTCTCTCTCTCTCTCTCTCTCTCTCTCTCTCTCTCTCTCTCTCTCTCTCTCTCATCTCTCTCCTCTCTCTCCCCCATCCTCTTCTCTCTTCGGATCTGCATCGTCTCTATCTCTCTTTCTCTCCTCTCTCTCTCCCTCCCTCCCTCCTTCCCTACCACCGTCCTTCTCTACCTCTCTCTCTCTCCCTTTCTCTCTCCCATCTCCTCTCCATCTCCCCCTCCCTTCTTCATCTGTCAGCATGATGGAGGTTATACCGATGTGTACTAATTGTCTATTTCCATATTCGCACAAGCTAATACTTCTTTGTTTATTTTTATCTCTGATTTCTTCGTTTTTGCAGCAGTTTGTTGTTTTTCTCTAGTTAATTCGTTTTTTTCAATATATGTTTCTTTGATTTCTACTATGCTTTGAAATTCACAAGGTGTTTTTCTTTATTCTTTTATTGTATTCATTGTATTTTCTTTCATTTTCCTTCAACTATAAATCTCGACTGGGCTCTCCCCTGTTATTGTATTTGTTTTTCATTACTTCGACGTCTCATTTATCCCTTGTTATAATTTTCTCTTCCCTCGAGTTACATTTCCCTCTTTCGTACGTTATTTTTCACTCACCTTATTTCATTTGAGACCCTTCATGATATTTTTCTTTCTTTTCGCCCTTTCCTTCACTCCTCTTTCCCCCTTTAATATTTGTCCTTTTTACCTCCGCCAACGAAGTTGGAGTTGGAATGTTTTCACCCCGATCTGTCTGTCTGTCTGTCTGTCTGTCTGTCTGTCTGTCTGTCTGTCTGTCTGTCTATCTGTCTGTCTGTCTGTCTGTCTGTCTGTCTGTCTGTCTGTCTGTCTGTCAGTTTGTTAGTGTACAGGATTTCTCAAAAAGTTACGAATAGATTTGGACCAAACTCGGTATACCAAGTCTATTTGGTATAAGGAAGAACTGATTTGATTTTGGATGAAATCTATTGACAACTGTTGCCATGACAACCAATTGATGGACAATTCGGGCGGACGTATGCGCTCATACTGAGTGCATATACGTATATATATATTATATATATATATATATATATATATATATATATATTATATATATATATATTATATATATATATATATATATATAATTTATTTTTTTTTTTTTTTTTTATCGAATCACAACTGTTGCCATGGCAACCAATTGATAAAATATTCGGGCGGAGGTATGTGCTCTACTGAGTGCCCCCCCCCATAGTTCTTTTCTTACTTCCTTTCTCTGTTCCTGTAGAGATCTCTGTTACTGTCTTCCATCCTTTTCCCTCTCTCTCTCTTCACCCTTACTTCCCAAACTCCTCAGCTTTTTCTTCTTATTTTTCTTACTTTCCTACTCAACCCTCCTCCTGCCCACCATCCCACCCTTCTTCCCTGTCTCCCTCCCTCGTCCATCTACGGTTTCTGCCGCTACTCATTAAATACTTTCACTAATACTATAGATAGTTGGATCCCCTTCTCCGCTATATAGTTAGACATAAGTTTTGTGTGTGGTTGACATACTTAAATATTCCTTGACGACTCCTTAGATTATACACACCACACCACACACACACACACACACACACACACACACACACACACACACACACACACACACACACACACACACACACACACACACACACACACACAACACACAACACACACACACACACACACACACACACACACACACACACACACACACACACACACACACCACACACACACACACACACACACACACACCACAAACACATCACACACACACACACACATTCCACTTACACCACACACACACACAACACACAACACACACACCACACCAATCCATTCCAACACACCACACACCACACACAACACACACACCACCACACACACACACACATATACACACACACACACTACAACACACACACACACCACACACACACATACACACACCACAACACACACACACAACACACCTACAACACACACACACAACCACACAAAACACACACACACACACACACACACACACACACAACACCACACACACACACACACACACACACACACACACACACACACACACACACACACACACACACACACACACACACACACACACATTTTCTTTGGATAAAATAGGCATACGAGTACAGTTACATATACGGCTATGGTTGAGAAAAGTATAAATAAGAAATAAAATAGGGAGAAATACAAAAAAAATAAAGTATGCTACAACAATTAAGAGAAAACGAAGTAAAGTCCCGAGATCATACTGGAAGATCTTAAAAAGGCTTGATTAAGAAGGATACTCTGATCTCTCTCGAGAAATTTTTTGACCGCTTTAAATGGTTTTTCACAGAGGACGACGTTGACATTAACGAAAATATCAACTACGAAATTATTAGTGATGATAACTTGCTCATAATTAATAGCCAAACTACTCTTGTTGAGATAAAGAGATGTATGCGTTAGCTGAAAAATAACAAGTGTCCTGGTATTAACAAGTTTAATAATGAATATATCAAATGCACTCAAGATCTTCTTTGTCCTTTATATGTTAGACTATGTAATAAGATCCTTGATACAGGTGTTTTTCCGACAGAGTGGCTAACTAGTGGCTAGTGCTATTGTGCCTCTTTATAAAAACAAGGGAGACGCTAATGATATTAATAACTACAGAGGAATTACTCTTAAGCTGTATGGGGAGATTGTTTACTTACATCTTAAACAGTACTCTGAGGATAATCACATAATTATTTAATCAATGAAACACAGGCAAGCTGTAGACAGAAATATTCCACCCTTGACCATATGTTTTTACTCAAGTGTGTTATTGATTTGTGTAAATGAAAAAAGAACTGCTTTGTTAATTTGTTGATAATATAAAATCGATGGATATGGTATGGAGGGAGAGTTTATGGCACAAACTTGTGAGAGAATATTAATGATAAAATATTAGAATTTAGTTTAATGGCATCCGTATGTAGTACAATGTTAAATCTTGTGTAATGGTAGAACAACAGATGTTTGGTACGTTTACATGTAGTATGGGTGTGAGACAGGGAGAAAATAATTTATCACCATTGCTTTTCGCTTTCTATGTTCATGATTTACAAGAAACACTTATTGACCATAACTGTAATTATCTATATTTCAATGATGAATTTCTAAGTGTATATTTAAAACTATTAGTGTTGATGTATGCAGACGATACGGTTATACTGAGTGATAGCGAGCGAAACCTGAACCAGGCCCTAACAACCCTTTATAGTTACTGTTCTGACTGGAAGTTAAAGGTAAACTGTAGTAAATCCAAGATTGTCGTGTTTATAATTCCTGGTTCAAACCAGTAATTATAGTTTTCATTTTGGTGGCGAGTAAATTGAGGTAGTTAGTGAGTATAAGTACTTTGGTATACTATTTAATTATAATGGTAGGTTTAGGAAAGGGGAGCTGGAACCTACGGAACAAGCAACTAGGGCCTTGTACGCAGTAATTGGTATATCCCGTAAATATTTTTTACTGGTTGATATACAAATTCAACTGTATATAACAAGCAGTATAAAGTAAAGGTAAAGATGAGGGAATACGCTAAGCTGTGCGTGGCCTCGGTGCTCATCTCCGTCGCATTAGCCCTTGAGCCTGTGGTGGGTGAGAACCCGCAACCTCGGGACACAGGGCTAGTGTGACATCCGGGTTACCACAGTTACCTTCTCCAGGTTTCGCTAGCGACCATATATCGACCAACCCCGAAAGGAAGGATGAACAGCTGCTTGGGTTGCACGCAGACTGTCCTGACCGAGATTCGAACAAGGGTCCGCAGATACATAGCTAGGCACGCTAACCACTACACCACGGGAGCGTACAACAGTATGGTTGTACTTGTAATGACATATGTGTGTGAAATATGGTTTAATGATATTGTAAGGGAGTTATAATTATTTCTGATTAAGTTTTTAAAGCATGTTTTGTATGTACATACATAGATATACAACCACGACATTGCATATGGTGAGCTAGGAGTGTATCAATAGGAAATTTGTATTAGATGCAGGATGATAGATTTTGGTCAAGATAATTTATGGGAAAAAAATACCAAATTGAGTTAAGCTATTTATAGGTGTTTGTTATAGCTACACATTTACTTTTAGTTAGCATTTACACTTAGTTACTAGTAAGTTTGGTGTTTACTCATCGCCATGGTTGGATTGTATAAAGAACATATGCAATGAGTGTGGTCTGTCAGGGGTGTGGTTGTCTCAAACTGTTGGTAATTGAAGATGGTTTAAGCAAGCTGTTGAACAGAACTAAAACATCTGTGAATAACAACTTGGTATCGAAATGTAGCAACAAAAGACATTTGTAATAGTTATAGAATGTATAAAGAAATTTATGGTACTGAAGAATGTATCGTAAAATTATGTAAAACGAGTCGTATTACATAATATGTCTACATGATTTCGCACAGAAAAAAATAATCATCACTTATTTCTGGTAGATATTGACACATTAGCAGGGAAGAGCGTTACTGTGATAATTGTGATAGACAAATAGGATAGGACACAAAGGTGGACAGATAGGGGATGAATACAATGTGTTGCTCCAGTGTCGAAACCAGGATATTATTCAGTTAAGGAACATTGATTATATTATTATACAACAAACCCAAATTAATTGACATTTACTATGTTGATGCAGAGTAAAAATAAGAATCTATTAGATAATTTGGCACAAAATTATCAAGACATAAACACACATTTGTGTATCAAAACACAAAATAAGACACAAAAAGGTATCTGAAGACTTTTCAGGTAACTAGATATAGAGAACTGCTGTGTAGTTACATTACTGAGGAGCTTTGCTCGATACTTTTTCTGTAAAAGTCTGAGCAATAAATGTATATTATATTCTCGATTCTATGCTATTCACACACACACACGCACACGCACACGCACACGCACACGCACACGCACACGCACACACCAGAGGTGGGCACTTCCGGAAACACTTCCGCAAACCGCAACTTCCGCAAACTGCGGAAGTCCGAATTCGTTTGCGGATTTGCGGAAGTCGGAATTCGTTTGCGGATTTGCAGAAGTGTAAATGTTTGCGGATTTGCGTTTGCAGAAGCACTACTGCAAACGCAAATATGTCCCCAAACTCTCAATTTTGAACATGATTTCTCCGCGGCTACGTGCACCGTGCAGAGAACGCTGCTTGCCCGCCAGTGACTCTTTGATCAAATGGATTTTTTTATGGCCACAGCAATCTTGCACTCTGGGACTGCGAGTGTTGTGAAGTGTGGGGGAGGTGTCTCCAGCTTCTTTCCTGTTAATACAGGAGTGAAGCAAGGGCGCGTCCTTGCCCCATCACTTTCCAAAATTTGTATGGACTGACTGTTGGGCAAAGTTGTCGATCAAAGTGATTGTGGAGCATCCCTCGGCAACACCAAGATCACTGATCTTGTTTTTGCCGAAGATGCAGTAATCTTTGCTGAGTCGCTGGAGGTCCTGGTGATGGCTTGAGGCTCTCCACAGCTTTGCAGCTGTGGAGAGACTGTTCTCCCAGGGGTCGGACATCATGAAGGTCAAGAGGGTGAGTCTGACCTCTGATAATTTTGAGAGATTGGTCTTCATGAAGGGATCATGGACCTGCTCAATATGGAATTATCACCAGAGGACACTGAATGAGGAGTCTGAGGTTTAGGGTCTGATATCTTATCTATAATAATATAAGCGAAAGTGTGTGTCTGTCTGTGTGCCCGCGATAGGTGCCGCCCCCCGTGGCGCAATCCCATCATATGGCACAGTTTTGGAACCAGCTCGACCAGGGGAACATTTTAAGCATTTGGGGATGATCCGATAACTTTTATTTATTTTTAAGTTTTAGTAGCCTATTAGCGAGAATTGTGAAAAAAAAGTGGGTTGCGAGAATTGAGGAAACCTTGATGTAGGGTGATGGGTAATGGGTGAGTGAATGGGTGGGGTGATGGGTAATGGGTGTGAGGTGATGGGTGAGTGAATGGGTGGGGTGTGATGAGTTGGGGGTGATGGGTGATGGGTAAGGGAATAGGTGGGGGGTGATGGGTAATGGGTGAGTGAATGGGTGTGTGGTGATGGGTAATGGGTGATGAATGGGTGGGGGGTGATGGGTAATGGGTGAGTGAATGGGTGGGGGGAATACATACATTTCTACATCCATGATTTCAGGAAAGTTAGAAGGGGCTATCTGGAAAGTCTGTGTTTGGTGGGCCAAAGGCCCACCAAACACAGGTGGTGGGCCCAAGGCCCACCAATAGCCCTCCACAGGAGCCAGCCAAACTAGCTTTGCGGCTAGTCAATTAAATATAATTTGGAGTGTAGTGTACTTATACTAATTATTACCCCATAGTGTGCACTTCAGTGGATATATTGAGTGAATGGTCACCATGAGGGGAAGGTAAAATGTGAACTGTAACATCTGTGGGGCACTGAGGGGTAAGTTTGAAAAAAATACTAATATATATATATATATAATATATATATATATATATATATATATATATATATATATATATATCAATATTTCCCATAAGTGATTTAGTAAATATATAAATTTACTATCACAAAGTGCTTTACCTCTATTTTTGCAATATATGCAAAGAAAATATCACCTAACTGGTTTGCGGTTTACGGACTTGCGGTTGCAGAAGTGTGAACTTCAAGAAATTTGCGGACTTGCGGTTGCGGAACAAAAGGATTGGGGTTTGCGGATTTGCGTTTGCAGAAGTGGATTTTTGCTAGCGGTGCCCACCTCTGACACACACACACACACATGTGTATAATATGATATATATATATATATATATATATATACACCAATTTGGTACATATATGATGTGTGTGTATAATATGCTGTATATGCGTGTTTGAGGGAGAGAGAGAGAGAGAGAGAGAGAGAGAGAGAGAGAGAGAGAGAGAGAGAGAGAGAGAGAGAGAGAGAGAGAGAGAGAGAGAGAGAGAGAGAAAAAAAAATATGAATAGAGTCCAGAAAGAGGCGATCAACAACTGGAGGGATCACCTCAAGCGAAAGCTAACAGGCCAGTCAGTGGGTACTAAGGATTGATGGAGCAGCATAAAACAACAACAGGGCTTCTCTCGTGACGACAGCATCCCACCGCTGACAGCACCTGATGGCTCTGTTGTCACAAGTCACCGGGGTAAAGCTCAGGTGTTGGCTGCCCACTTCTCCAAGATGACAGTTCCTGACCCAGAACGTGAACCTCCTGCAGTTCCGGTTCTAACCAAGGCTGCCCTAGAGAACATCACCATTACCACGGAAGAGGTGTTGCAACAACTTCAGCAAGTTGATCCCAAGAAAGCGGTGGGACCAGATAGCATCAGCCCTCACCTGCTTAAAAGATGTGCCTCACAACTTGCTGTGCCTCTTGCTACCATCTTCCGGGAGTTCCTTTCATCTCAGCAGTGGCCATCTGAGTGGAAAGTGGCGAGAGTCTGTGCTATCCACAAAAAGAAGAGCGGAGGCGATCCTCAAAACTACCGCCCCATTTCCCTCCTCTCCGTTGTTGGGAAAGTTCTTGAGTCCATCATTGCCTCCAAAATCACTAAATTTTTGGACGCTCACCGCTTGCTAAATTCACGGCAATTTGGCTTCCGACAGGGGAAATCAGCAGCAGACCTTCTTCTCCTGCACTCAGCAGCCTGGAACCACTCCTTAGATCGTGGCGAAGACACCTTCGTCGTCGCCCTTGACATCGCTGGTGCCTTTGATAGGGTGTGACATCAGGGCATTACTACGAAGCTCAGAAGCCTGGGGATCTGCGGTGACCTGTTACGCCTCCTCCAAGATTACCTCCACGAAAGAACTCCGCGCGTGGTGGTAAATGGTCACACCTCCTCTGAAAATGCTATCAAAGCCAGTGTCCCTCAAGGAAGCGTACTCGGGCCATTACTATGGAACGTTTACTTCAACGACATCCTGCAGCTGATTCCTGAGGCAAGAGCGTACGCAGACGACTGTACTCTCACATTCACCTGTGAGAGGAGTGACCGCCACAACACAATCTTTCGCATTAACCAGGCACTGCAGAGCATCGCCTCCTGGGGCAAGAGATGGCAAGTCACCTTTGCACCAGACAAGACCCAAACCGGCCTCATCTCCCGCAGGCAAGATGCAGTCAGCTAGGACCAACACGCCATTCTCCTGGAAGGCAGAAAAATACACCTCCAGGAGTCAGTCAACATTCTAGGGGTGGAGTTCGACTCTGGCCTCACATTCACTAGCCACATCAAGAAGGTCGCCAAGGATGCTGCCTGGAAACTGAGCTGCATCCGACGCTTCGTGCACCTTCTGAACGCTCAAGGAGTCGGCACACTCTACAAGTCACAAGTCCGCTCCCTGATGGAATACTCGCCCCTCGCATGGTCCTCCTGCCCACCGTCATACCTCGGCCTCCTTGACCGGGTTCAAGCCAGAGCCCAGCGGTTGGCCCGGCTGAAAGCCCCTGAGGCTGCTGCACAGATCCTTCAACCTCTCCAGCAGCGGCGTGACGTGGCAGGCATGTGCGTCATGTACAAGGCTCACAGGATGCAACTCCTACAACTGGCAGCGCTACGCCTCAACCCACGGGCACCACCCTCCCAAACTAACCGTGCGGCCGACAACATTGACCATCAGGTAACTGTGCCCTTCGCGAGGACGGAACATTACCTCCGTTCCTTCCTACCACGCTATGGTCGACTATGGAACACCTTGGTGCGCCAGACCGACCTGCACATCACCACTTCCCTGCACGCCCTCAAATCGGGCGTAAATGTCTGGCTGCAAGCGGAGTCAACGCAATAAAAACATGCATTAAAAATAATGACAAAAAATTTGTATTATAAGATTGATGTTATACATTAGTATAACTTCTTTATTTATATTTATATATATATGTGTATATCAATGTATTAGTATACTTTCTTTATATTATTTGTATTAGCGTATAGCTATTAGTATAATTTCTTTATCATTCGTCTATTAGTTTATACTAGAGAATTACTGTAATTTTTTCATATTACTTGTAAAATTATTGTCATTGATAGAAAATAATACTGCTAGAGATAGTCCTTGGCGTCCCAGCCGGGACTTTAGCACATCAAATCCCCTTTTATTTCCAATGTATTAAGTTATAAAAAATAAAAAAAAAAAGAGAGAGAGAGAGAGAGAGAGAGAGAGAGAGAGAGAGAGAGAGAGAGAGAGAGAGAGAGAGAGAAAATGGGGATAGGCAAGTACGAAGGAAGAGAAACATAAGAGAGGAGGGAGTAGGATTTTACTTCCTTGGGCAACTCTCTCTCCCCTCTCTCTCTCTCTCTCTCTCTCTCTCTCTCTCTCTCTCTCTCTCTCTCTCTCCTCTCTCTCTCTCTCTCTCTCTCTCTCACTAAGAATAGGGCAAGGTTTTAGGTGCTGATACGCGTAAATTTTTTTATCACATGTTTCTGGAGAGCATTTTTATATTTCATCCCGAAACAACCACTCAGAATTTTATATAAAACGTCCGTAAAATGTTGTCCTTAATTTCTCCACATTTTCCTTAAGCCTTACATATATTTTTTTCTCATTCATTAAAATTACCGTTCGTAGTCTCTACAAGAACAATAAAAAATACGTATGCGTTGAAAATATAGGATAACCAAATGAACGAGGCACCAAGAGTAACATAACTAATAACTCTTACAAGGAATAATGAATCGCTCACCACAGCCATTAAAAAAAACACAAGCACATTTTAAAGTAGCTATAAATTCTCGTCAGCTTTCAATAAATCTCCTTTTAAGACTCTTTTCAGCTGTCGATATTCAAATTCAATTGAAATTTATGGCCCATTATCTCTCAGAAGGCAAAAGTGGGCCATTCCTAATTCAAGGTGTTTCAACATCCTTTAATTATTATCGGTCACTTGCCTCCGTGGGAAAAGTGGATGCAGGAGGATGAGGAGGAGAAAAAGGAGTATTGCTTGATTAATGAGGCGGATGTGAAGGGATTTCTGATGTAATTCGTTGTAATATGAAAGGAAATCACAAATACTTAAGAATGAAGGACGTAGAACATGGAGTGTGAAGACCGAAGAGAACGAAATATTTTCATTTTTTATCTCTCCATAATTTCTTTCATGTCACGCCATTTTATTGAATATGTCCTTATATTTGCCTCAAGAACCCGCTCTTCCCTCGGCATATTAGGAACTCTTCTCTTTCCTTGTCTTGTGGAAATGCTTCTTTCTGATTCCACTTTATAGTAAGATTATAATGAAGTTGAAAATGTTTTAGTCCTTCCTTTTGCCTTGATTAACGATAGGTGCGACATGCGTGATGTGGATCACCTGGAACACACACACACACACACACACACACACACACACACACACACACACACACACACACACACACACACACACACACACACACACACACACACACACACACACACACTGCCACGATGGTCAAGTGGATATAGCGTTGGCGCACCATTCTGTGGTTTGCCGATTCGAATCCGTTCGCTCAGAGGGATTTTTCACTGACAAATTTGGGCGGTTACTGTCCCCTTTGAGCAAGGGCATGGGGGTGTGTTGTGTGTGGGGTCCCAACATTACCCAAATATCGGTTATAATGAGCTCCAAGCTCGCTCCCAGAGCATGAAACTGGCGATTGCGACCCGGCTTGCGTGGACAAGACCATGTGAATGACACACACACACACGCACACACAACACACACACACACACACACACACACACACACACACACACACACACACACACACACACACACCACACACACACACGCGAGCCAGCTCGCGTGGACAAGACCATGGGTGAATAACACTACACATACACACACACACACACACACACACACACACACACACACACACACACACACACACACACACACACACACACACACACACACACACACACAAGCACACACACTAACACAGACAGTAGCAAATATTGATATAAATGCCATTTTCTTTCCTATTACTTGAATCGGTCATTTCAAGTTTGCTTCTCTAACCTTATACTATATTTTGCTGATAATGTATATTTTTGTTTTTCGTATTAAACATTACATCGATTTTTTTTGTTTCCCGAAACAAAAAGTTTTTTGTTTTTTTGGTTTTGTGCTGTTGTGTGTTGTATTGTTTGTGATGTTGTGTGTTGCTGTGTGTGTGTGTGCACATGGTGTGTTTTTGCATGTTGTATGTGTGTGTGTGTGATTTGATTAAATGTTTTTCCTATTCTTGTGTTTTGTTTGTCTGATTTTTTGCTGATCTGTTTTTTTTTGTTTTTGTTTGTACATGTGTGTTTGGTTTGTTGTCGACAGTGTGTGTTGTGTCGTTGTTGTGTGTGTGTGTTTGTGCGTGTGTGTGGTGTGTGTGTGTGTGGTGTGTGTCTGTGTGTGTGTGTGTGTGTTGTGTGTGTGTGTGTGTTTGTGGTGTCATGTTGTGTGGTGTGTGTGTGTGTGTTGTGTGTGGTGTGTGTGTGTGTGTTGTGTGTTGTGTGTGTGATGTGTGTGTGCGTGTGTGTGGTGTGTGTGTGTGGTTTTGTGTGTCGTGTGTTGTGTGTGTTGTGTGTTGTGTGTTGTGGTGTGTGTGTGGTGTGTGACTGTGTGTGTGTGTGTGTTTGTGTGTGTGTGTGTGTGTTGTGTGTGTGTGTGTGTCACTGTGTGTGTGTGTGTGTGTGTGGTGTGTGTGTTGTGTGTGTGTGTGTGTGTGTGTGTGTGTGTGTGTGTGTGTGTGTGTGTGTGCGTGTGCGTGGTGTGTTGTGTGTGCTGTGTGTGTGTGTGTGTGTGTGTGTGTGTGCGTGTGTGTGTGTGTGTGTGTGTTTGTGTGTGTGTCACTGTGTGTGTGCGTGTGCGTGTTCGTGTGTGTCTGTGTGTGCGTGTGTGTGTGTGTGTTTGCGTGTGTGTGTGTGTGTGTCACTGTGTGTGTGGTGCGTGTGTCGTGTGTGGTGTGTGTGTGTGTGTGTGTGTCATGTGTGTGTGTGTGTGTGTGTGTGTGTGTGTGGACTGTGTGTGTGTGTGTGTGTGTGTGTGTGTGTGTGTGTGTGTGTGTGTGTGTGTGTGTGTGGCAAGAGCGATCAACTTATGATGATGACCCACTGACGTTTGCAATGAAGATATCTATGAATATGGACACTGTCACCGGTAGATTAATTAATAAGGGAGTTTGTGGACAGTGAAGTCAAAGATTGTACTGTAGATATGCAATGTGTAAGATCGAAAATTTCAGACAGTAATTCTACGAGAAGAGTGACATATAAAGAGATGAACCCTACTTTGAATGTGCATAGTATTTACACTGATAGACACTTAGTTGATGAAAAGCATCGCCTGTCGTTTACACAGTTTAGGACAGGTGGGCATTGGCTAATATGTGAGACTGGAAGGTGGAATAGGAGAGGTCGCGGTCGCTTACCCTTGGATGAGCGACTGTGTGTATGTGGCCAAGTGCAGACTGAAAGACATGTGGTGGAACAGTGTACACTGACCCAACATGTCAGGGACATATACCAGTTCACTCTTATGGAACAGGTGTTTTCAAATAGATTTACCCTAGATGTGACCTGTAAAATAGTACACTGTATCTTGAGTGTGTATTACTGATGGCCAGTGCATATTCTATTCAATATTAATGGACTGCGATTATTGTGTAATAGTAATGATATAATAGTAATTATATTTTAATGCGGATAGCATTATATTGTAGTGTTAGTTACTAATTGCCAGCGTTGAGTTAATTTTACTTTTTGGACTACAGTTATAAAACTGTACATGTATAAGTATGTATATGTGTATTATGTTCTGCTGTGGTCAATAAAACTATCTTATCTATCTGTGTGTGTGTGTGTGTGTGTGTGTGTGTGTGTGTGTGTGTGTGTGTGTGTGTGTGTGTGTGTGTATTCACCTAGTTGTATTTAACAGGGCCTGAGCTACACTCGTATGGCCCCGTCTCCATATCTTCATTTTATCATTCATCCTTATAGTACTGCACAAAGACTACTCTATACTGGACTTGCTACTCGTGCCCCGCGCCAACCCGCCCATGACCAGTGGAGGCCAGTTTTGCGATTCCTGCCATTTTAGAACATCACCCCTATTTCCCTTCCTAAGGTTTATCAGTATATATGATATACCGTTATCTTCGTAACTGTTTGTTTCTATAATATTATCAAATAAAAAACAGTAAAATACACTAAAGAAATGCCATTATGAGAGAGTGAAGAAATATGCATGACCTCAATATATACTTAAACTCTTCGCCATTTAATATTTTGCGAGAAAACATTTTAGATGCTAGCGATAGAAAGAAGCGGATTTTCATTAGCTTTCCATTGCTATATTTCGTTTTCTGATAAATGAATCATAACCATGCATAAATTAGCGTTAACTAAAAAAATAACATCATCTATCGGGATAATTACCCGATGGATGATGTTATTTATTTAGTTAACGCTAATTTATGCATGGTTCTAATTAATTTATCAGAAAATGAAATATAGCAATGGAAAACTAATTAAATTCCGCTTCTATTGATATGTTGCATGTAAAAAGTCTTCACGCAAAATATCAAATTGCGATGAGTTTAAGTGAATATAAGTTCATGCATATTTCTTCAGAGTCTCATAATGGAATTTCTTTTGTGTATTTTACAGTTTTTTATTTGATAATATTATAGAACAAACATTCACGAAGATAACAGTGTATCATTTATACTGATATGCCATAGTCTACTGTATTCATGGAACACTTTTTTACTTGCCGATACGATTGATGATGTTATTTTTTTAGTTAACGCTAATTTAGGCATGGTGGAAATTCATTTATCAGAAAACGAAATATATCAATGGAAAGCTAATGAAAATCCGCTTCTTTCTATCGCTAGCATCTAAAATGTTTTCTCGCAAAATATTAAATGGCGATGAGTTCAAGTGAATATTAAGTTCATGCATATTTCTTAACTCTCTCATAATGGCATTTCTTTATTGCATTTTACTGTTTTTTATTTGATAATATTATAGAACAAACATTTACGAAGATAATGGTATATCATATATACTGATAAACCATAGGAAGGGAAAAGGGAGTGATGTTCGAAAATGGCAGGAATCGCAAAACTGGCCTCCACTGGAAATAGCCCAAAATTAGTAGCAAGTCCAGTATAGAGTAGTCTTTGTACTGCAGATAGGTGAAATATTTGGAAGAATTGTGGGTTTGGTGAAACAAGCATGAAATTTGGCAGACAATTAAAAGAGGTGCTTGGGAAGATATTTGGCTATAGGGCCATTCCAGATTCATTCCATGAGCTGAGTGCCTGCCATTTTACAAAATGGCTGCCAAAATATCTTCTCGAATGTTGTATCCGGTCCCGAGATGGCTCGTTTAATTCAGGAATTCGAGGGATCAACCGAGAAGAGGCAGGACACAGATGGACGTCACCATGAACAGAAGAGACATGCACAGATGGCATTTGCACAAGATGTGCGATCACTGAGCCGAGCCATGGAAGAGATGGGGAACCCGTTCGCTGAATACAGCAGTGATCTCCTTGTCCTGAACAGCAGAGACGTTGTGGACACTGGTATAAGGTCACGTAAACAGCACGTAGGTGCAAACTTTACTTGTGTAATAAGAATATTTACAAGTGCAAATTGAAGTGCAGGTATACGAGTTGGTGGTGTAGGTAGTGTGGCTGGCTAGGGTGACGGCTGGGCAGGAACTCCCGCTCGGTAACAAAGCAGGCCCGCTGTCGACTCTGTTGAGCAGTGCCGCCGACTCTGAAGCCTCGGAGCAGTTGGCGAGCGTAACAAGCCAACGCTCCTTACAGACACAGCAGTGGCAGACACAGTGCGGCAGATGGAGAAACTTGGACTCGAGCAGTATGAGACATATGTTGAAGAGAGGCTTGTGAACCAGACAGTGCCTATCACAGATCCTATCAAGCGGAACAACCTCCATCTTTTCAGCCGCCCACCAGTCAGAGAGAAGTCAAGGAAACAGCTACAGATGTCATCCCTGAAGAACGACTGTTCGCTCTTCTCCAGGCTGTACATTGCCTTCCAGATACGCCATGGTGATTTGGACGAGTTCTTTCAGCACGAAAACCAGGCCTGTCCACCGTCTCTGTCTCAGATGGGTGGCCTGAGAACTGAAACCAAGTCTGACTTGATGCCCTGCCTGGAAAACCTTGTTCCAGTGAAAGAGGATTTCTCCACCCCCAGAGTACAGGTCAACATCCTGGATGATGCTGCCATCATCAACATGCTGCGACCAGGGACTGCAAAGACATTCCAAGGTTATGCCACTGATGTCTTCGTGCCGTATGTCACATCCCAGCTTCAGCATGTAGACAGACTAGACATTGTCTGGGATCTGTACATGGCAGACAGCTTGAAGACGGACACTCGCAGCAAGAGAGGAAAGGGAGTTAGGAGACGAGTCGAGCCATCAAGTGCAGTTCCTGGAAACTGGTAAGAGTTTCTCCGCATCAACGACAACAAGACGGAGCTGTTCTCCTTCCTGGCTTCTAACGTGGCAGACATTGACACCAACAAACATCTCATCACCACACAAGGCACTGGCGTTCTTTGCTCCAATCGCCAGGACGTGTCAGCTCTAGCGCCATGCACGCATGAGGAGGCTGACACTCGTATCCTCCTGCACCTACAGGATGCCGTACACCAGGGGTACAGCAAAGTGTCAATACGCACAGTTGATACAGACGTGGTAGTCCTGGCCATAGCATCAGCCAATCGCCTCAACATCTCTGAACTGTGGATTGCCTTTGGAGCTGGGAAGAGCTTCAGGTTCATCGCTGCTCATGAGATCGCCAAAGCTCTTGGTCCTGACCGATGTGTGGCCTTGCCGATGTTCCACGCCTTCACTGGATGTGACACGGTGTCCTGTTTTGGCGGCAGGGGCAAGAAGACTGCATGAGACACCTGGACCACCTATGGAGACGTCACACCAGCATTCTGCGCCTTGGGTGCCATGCCAGACCCACGTGCCAATGACGAGTGGATGCAACCACTGGAGCGATTTGTAGTCCTGCTGTACGATGCACCAGCACAAAGGAGGGTGTGAACCAGGCAAGGAAACAGCTGTTCAGCAAGAAAGGCAGAGCTATTGATGGTCTGCCTCCTACACAGGCTGCACTCATCCAACACACCAAGAGAGCTGTCTACCAGCCTGGTCACTGTTGGGCCCAAATGATGACCCCTGCTCCAGAGCTTCCGTCACCAAGTGAATGGGGCTATAACA
The DNA here is from genome assembly GCA_016584305.1 of Chionoecetes opilio. Taxonomy (NCBI): domain Eukaryota; kingdom Metazoa; phylum Arthropoda; class Malacostraca; order Decapoda; family Majidae; genus Chionoecetes; species Chionoecetes opilio. The sequence continues at coordinate 170,559 of JACEEZ010010689.1, read as the reverse complement.
AGAAGCCTGGTGGTGGATGGAGTATAACCTGGACGACCCTACCAGAAGCATCAGAAGCTTGCAGGGAACTCTTGCGATGTGGCTGCAAGAACGGCTGCAGAGGACGCTGCAAATGCCAGAAGGCGGATCTTCAGTGTACAGCTCTTTGTCAGTGCGGTGGACAGTGCTCTGAGTGACGCGGCTCACAGAGAACAGTTCATTACTGTTTGGACACAATTTCCATCCTATTGACTTGCAATTAGACTATAATAAGCTATTGTGTGTACCTCTGCTACCTACAAAAACAGAAGAAATAATTTTGGGTTGTTTGACGCACTTGACGAAGTGGTCCTGATTTCAAAATCGCAACATGCTGTAAAAATGATCATTCTTATTTTTTAGCTCAAACTAGTAATTATTTTCCATTTCAACTGTTATGTGGACAGTAAAATTACTGATGTATGATTTATAATACAAAGGAAAAACATTCCCACCCCTAGAATTTATTTAACCTACAATATCAAAAAATTTCAAATAAGCGATGGCGGCCATCTTGAAAATGGCCGCCATTTTTGTCACAGGTCGAATCTGAGATGGCCCTTAATCTAAAAATCACCACTGAGGCATAGTCTACCTGCGGACCAAATTCCATGCTTGTTTCATCAAACCCACAATACTTTCACCTATCTGCAGTACTATTAGTACTTAGTGTTGGCCGAAACCACCACCCCAGGAGGCGGGTCACAAACTCCCGGCTAACACCCGGCACCTGTGTGTTTGTGTGTGTGTGTGTGTGTGTCACTATGTGTGTGTGTGTGCGTGTGTGTGTGTGTGTGTGTGTGTGTGTGTGTGTCACTGTGTGTGTGTGTGTGCGTGTGTGTGTGTGTGTGTGTGTGTGTGTGTGTGTGTGTGTGTGTGTGTGTGTGTGTGTGTGTGTGTGTGTGTGTGTTGTGTGACTGTGTGTTTCGCGCGCGTGTGTGTGTGTGTGTGTGTGTGTGTGTGTGTGTGTGTGTGTGTGTGTGTGTGTGTGTGTGAAAATTCATTGTCTAAAATATGTAATGATATCCAGCTAATAGTTTTACTTCTTATCGTTAGGCATCATGCCATCATTATATCATGCAGAAGTGCATCAACTGTTTATTATTTTCGAAACGATACAAAGAATTTATTTTTCCATCATTTCTATCACTGGCTATAATGAATGAATGAATGAATGTATGGTGCCGGCTGGTTCGGGATAAATGACTGACATGATGCATTGTATGAAGCGACATCACAAACTTTTAATTCGCCGTTATGAGTTATCAGATGATCAATAGTGTGACACCGCGACTTTTTTTTTAAATGTATCTCTTATCTCATTTTTTTGGCGATGACTCGTACAGGAAATGTTACCAGAGAGAGAGAGAGAGAGAGAGAGAGAGAGAGAGAGAGAGAGAGAGAGAGAGAGAGAGAGAGAGAGAGAGAGAGAGAGAGAGAGAACAAAAAAATAAAAAGAGAAAGAGAAGGTAGTACTTTCAACTCGACAAATAGCATGAAGTTGATTTATGAACATTTTAAGACGACTGACGCGCCATTGTAACTTGATCTGACTAAAGTAACACAAGCAAAGCAATTGTTACTTATTACCAGTACTCACGCCCCTGCACATTACCTCTTCCCTCCAGTCTGTCCCACAACCATGTTCAATTACCTGTCCTTCTCCACTATCTTCTAATCATCTTCATCTCTTCCATTCTCACCACTATCTCTATTTCACCTCCTTGTCGCCACTCCTCTCCTCCACTCGCCTCAATCTGCCCTACCAGTTACGGAAACTATTTTGACGGTGAAAAAAATTACACTGTATTGTTTTAGATACATAAATAGAAACAGACATGTGTCCTTAATAGTCTGTGTTGGTGCCCCCCGCCCCCCTGTTGCTTTACCTGTGTTGATGACCACTGCCAGCCTTCAGGTAAATATTGGAGGTGGAGGGAGTCTTTTATTGTGGGTCGTTTGTCTGATGAATATGAAATAAAAATGTGTAATAGAATGTGTGTGTATGTTTGCGTATTTGTTTGTTTCAGTTTTGTTTAATGCCATTGAAATTACACAAAGAGAGAGAGCAAGAGAGAGAGAGAGAGAGAGAGAGAGAGAGAGAGAGAGAGAGAGAGAGAGAGAGAGAGAGAGAGAGAGAGAGAGAGATCAGATCAAAACGTTTATTGTGAATAATGTACACATTATACATAATACCATAGACCACTGTATACCTGGACTGCGCACGGAATATCGGCCTGTCGCACAAGGGCCTGTAATCGGAGGGCCGCTCGGATTCATATATATATATATATATAATACGGATCATATAGACTGGTTTATCAGTATATATGATATACTCTAATCTTCGTAAATCTTTGTACTATAATATTATTAAATAAAAAACAGTAAAACACGGTAAAGAAATGCCATTACGAGACTGAAGAAATATGCATGAACTTAATATTCATTTCAACTCTTCGCCATTTAAAATTTTGCGAGTCAACTTTTATCATGAAGGGTATCAATAGAAGCGCACTTTTATTAGCTTTCCATTGATATATTTCGTTATCTGATAAATTAATTAGAACCATGCATAAATTAGCGTTAACTAAATAATAAAATCATCAATCGGGTAATTTTCCCGATTGATGAGGTTATTTATTTTGTCAACGCTAATTTATGCATGGTACTAATTCATTTATATGAAAACGAAATATATAAGTAAATAAATAACCTCATCAAACGGGAAAATTACCCGATTGATGATTTTATTTATTCAGTTAACGCTAATTTATGCATGGTTCTAATTCATTTATCAGATAACGAAATATAGCAATGGAAAGCTAATATAATTGCGCTTCTATTGATACCCTTCATGATAAAAGTTGACTCGCAAAGTTTTAAATGGCGAAGAGTTAAGTGAATATTAAGTTCATGCATATTTCTTCATAGTCTCGTAATGGCATTTCTTTAGCGTGTTTTACTGTTTTTTATTTGATAATATTATAGAACAAACATTTACGAAGATTACAGTATATCATATATACTGATAAACCAGCTTATATGATAGTCCATAGACCACTATATCTCTTTGTCGGGCGCCCCACAGGCCCCTATGCAGCCCCGCAATTCAAAACATTGTCTCGTGCGCAGTCCAGGTATTCAGTGGTCTATGATAATACATATATACTATAGTTAAGGGTACAAAATAGACAAAGGGCGCACCCCCCATGCTGGTTGCATGGGAAGGATTGCCATGATTAATGAAGTTAGATAGTAACAATGTTAATTACATTCAGACATGCATATACAAAAGATTATGTTATGTTACATACATATTAAGTCCTTTATGAGGCATTGGCAAAGTTGTAGAGAGAGAAAAAAAAAACAGATCTACTTGTTCTGTATTTCTGTCTTGACGAGGAACCACCTAAATAATTCCTGACGGATACTTTGCAATAAAAAAGATATGATAAAAATATAAGAAAAATAATCACGCAACGAGACCTATTGGCAGGACAAGAAATCTTTGTAGTAAACTTTCTTTGTTCCATCATTAGGGCTCCTCCTCCCTCCCTTCTTCAACATTACCATCATCATCTTTCCTTCAGGGCACGAGGAGGGATCAAGGTAAAGTGGAGAAAAGGAGAGAGTTGAATATAATGAGCGGTTGAGGCCCAGTTGTGTGCGTGTGTGTGTGTGTGTGCGCGCGTGTGCGTGTGCGTGTGCGTGTGCGCGTGTGTGTGTGTGTGTGTGGGGTGTTGTGTGTGTGCGTGTGTGAGTGGTGTGTGTGTATGTGTGTGTGGTAGAGAGAGAGAGAGAGAGAGGAGAGAGAGGAGGGGAGGGGGAGAGAGAAGAGAAAAGGGGGGAGAGGGGAGAGGGGGAGAGAGAGCAATCCTAGGATAGCTACAAGCAAGGATCAGGATTACGATTCGACCCCCCCAAAAAAAGAAAATAGAGATATGAATCAAGAGAGTGAAAAATTGGGGATACACATAGGCGGTAGCAGAGTGGTTAGCGCCTCCGAATGGCGTTCTCGGTGACCCGAGTTCGATCCTCGACGAGAAACAAAATTCGCTTAATATCTTTCAGCACCATCAAGTGGCCTAAGAACACCCACATGCTGCCCATTAATCGAAGGTAGCTTCGATTGCGAGTGCATCGGAGGACACAGGGGGCGGCATGAGCCTCTAATCACAGGCGTCACTATGAAAATCCTGCCTGCATCACCACGGGCGAGGGCCAACCATCACATCCCTCAAGTGAACCTCCAGGGACTACCATCCCAGCCCTGGAGGACACTGCCTACGGGCGCTATAGGCACGAATGTAAAAAAATAAATATTAATAATAAATAGATGTGCCTAAGAAAATACCCGTGTAGGTGATAAGGAGAGGAAGGTGAGAGTGAAGGTGATAAAGAACACGGCAAGATAATGAGAAGGAGGAGGAGGAGGAAGAGGAAGAGGAAGAGGAAGAGGAAGAGGAAGAGGAAGAGGAGGAGGAGGAGGAGGAGGAGGAGGAGGAAAGTTTAGCGGGAAACACCCAGAGTTTATGTGTCTGCGAGATCTCATTAGCCACACCGTGTATGATCAATGTGAGAAGTTGCAACAAGGCTGACAATAAAATGGCAAGCTGGAGGGGTAAACACTGGCCTCAATGTACGTAGAATGTAACGAAGAAATAAATTGTTGGAAAAAAAAAAAAGTATGGAAGTTGAAGAACCGGAGATGACTGGATGGATGAGTGAAACGGGTGGTGGTGGTGGTGGCTCTAAGATAAGATATCAAATAACTGGCTGATGGAAGAATGTTTAATATAATATATTTGCAGGTTTCAGTTTAATAGTTCAATTAGTGTGGCATGCAATTTTTCTTTCCTATCTTAGTTCTGGTTAGTAATTTAAGAGAGATTATGAAAAACAGTCCCATTTATTCCACTCTCTCTCTCTCTCTCTCTCTCTCTCTCTCTTCTTTTCTCTCTCCTCTCTCTCTCTCACTCTCTCTCCCCTCTCTCTCTCTTCTCTCTCTCCTCTCTCTCCCCTCCCCTCTCCTCTCTCTCTCTCTCTCTCTCTCTCTCTCCTCTCTCTCTTCTCTCTCTCTCTTTTCTTTTCGCCGCTCCTCTTTTCTCTCTCGCTCTTTTCTCTTCTCTCTCTCTCTCTCTCTCTCCTCGCTCTCTTCTCTCTCTCCTCTCTCTCTTTCTCTCTCTCTCCTTCTCTTCCTCCTCTTCTTCATCTTCTCTCTCTCTCTCTCTCCCCCTCTTTTCTTTTCTCTCAAACCGATTAAACTTATTCATTTGCCTTTCTCAATAAACATTCGCTTGCAGTGCGGTCCTTTTAATTGCTTGTATATCGGTATGAAGGCACGCCACGGGGAACGCTCAGGTATAGCAGAGTAATTAAGGTAATGAGATACGCAACTCCGTCAGTGTGAAACCCAATAGAAACCAAATGCACGGAAACTGAATCAGATTAAATATTAAAATCAAGCACTGGGGTTCCCTTTAAATTATTAGATATCACAAAAGCAAGGTATAATCGGGATGACAATATTCAGTGGTT
>JACEEZ010010689.1:135000-160000 GCA_016584305.1 Chionoecetes opilio | reverse complement strand
CCACACAACACACACACACACACACACACATATATATATATATACTCCCCCCACACACGCATACATACTCTCTCTCTTTCATCCTTAACAATGCATGTCACCACTAATTTCCCGAATTATGCTTTTCCTCTATTTAGAGGTGGCCTCTTAGCCTCACCGCCAACCTCCCTTTGCCCTGAAAGCCTCTACGACGGCTGGGCGGGAATATTTTCTCCATGAAGGGTCTCCCACAAGTTCGGTCCCTCTGCCTCCTGCCTCCCATCAGGGCTGAGATGAGCGTCCTGCCGAGCTCTCCTGGGGCGGATGAGGGAGGAAACATGGGCTTGGAGATTCTCACAAGAAGGGGAGGAAGAGGAAGAGATGGAGAGGGAAAAAATCTATAGTGAAGGAAAATCTTTTTGAGTATTACGTGTCATGTGTGTGGTGTGTGTGTGTGGTGTGTGGGTGTGTGTGTGTGTGTGTGTGTGTGTGTGTGTGTGTGTGTGCGCGCCTGCGGGTGGGTGCGGGTGTGGGTGGGTGGGTGTTCTTCATATCCTTCTCCTCTTCCTCCTCCTCCCTGATATTAACATAATGTATTTTAGAAGAGAGAGAGAGAGAGAGAGAGAGAGAGAGAGAGAGAGAGAGAGAGAGAGAGAGAGAGAGAGAGAGAGAGAGAGAGAGAGATAAAAAATATATATATTTTATTAAGTAAAGACGAAGACAGAATGTGGAAACTAACACACACACACGAGCACACACACACACTCGAGCACACAAGGCTGAAGGCTTTAAAACACGCCGTGGCAGCTCGGCAAGGCAGTCATCAGATTTCAGTAGCGTAATTTCATCCAACATAAATTTAAAATATCGTGTACTGCCTGACGGAGGGGTCGTCGCGGGTCTGCCTGACGCACGAATAACACATCGATTCATTTATGCAACTCTGCTACGTATTTCACTGTCTACCGTCCGCATTGACTTATATATTGAGTAAAGGTTTTGTTGGTAAGTAACGTTTTGACCTCGGGCTTTAACCTCTCAAATAGTGTGGAATATTAGAATGTTATTGTATGATCGAAGGCTCAGTGTTAGTCTTGCCAGCTGGGTCGTTGGTAAGGTGTTGGAAGTGATTGCTTCTGCAGCTTTATCTCTGTTCCCATAAAAATCTCGGTCTTCTTCAGTTCCTCTCCGTTATTATTATTTATTTTCCCATACATTAGCCCGTCAGGGTGGCAAGGTTGGTAGAGACGTGAGCTCGCAATGTGCAGCGTCCCTGTGCATTCGATCAGCGGTTCGAGTCCGCCTAGTTCGTGCTGACGTGGCGGCGCTTTGTATAGTCAATAACCTTGTAGTTGGTACTTGCAAAGTGTCTAGATAGGATGAAAATCTTATCTTATCCCATACATTAATATTAGTACAATGTGAGAGTTACTGAATATTTTAAGAGAGAGAAAGAAAAAGAGAATATACAAAAGTCGAGATATTGCCTTTAAAAGCCTTCAATTGTAAACCTGGAAAGACGAATACGAAAAAAAAAAATAACCTTATTTATAATACACATTTTACTAATTCTTAAGGTCATTCCGGTGGACAGCGACGAGGGATCAAAGACCATTTGTCCGTTTATAAGGAATTCCGGCTTGTTGACAAAAAGATCAAATAAGAGTGAAATAGGGCAGGGAAAGAAGGGGACATTATGGGGAGGGTAAAGAAAAAAATAAGATAAATGAGGGAAGAGCATTAAAGTGATGAAAGTGAAACAGTCGATGAGATGAAAATGGAGAGAGAGAGAGAGAGAGAGAGGGAGAGATAGATAGATAGATAGATAGAGATAGATGAGAGAGAGAGAGAGAGGAGAAGAAGAGAGAGAGAGAGAGAGAGAGGAGAGAGAGAGAGAGAGAGAGAGAGAGAGGAGAGAGAGAGAGAGAGAGAGAGAGAGAGAGAGAGAGTCTATAAAAAAACCTCATTATGTTACGTCCTATTGACTGTCCAAGTTTCAGAAGAAAGACCAATAAAGGAAAGAATTACAACAGGGAGGAAGAAAGGAGAGATAGGAGGAAGCTATCTAAGAAGAGAGAGAGAGAGAGAGAGAGAGAGAGAGAGAGAGAGAGAGAGAGAGAGAGAGAGAGAGAGAGAGAGAGAGAGAGAGAGTACCTATTATGATTTCCTTTTACCCTCATGGCCTGTAAACAAGAAGCAAACTATCCACAATCTTAACCATGTAGTACAAAATCCAAAACATCATAAATCCATTTATTTTTTCCATCGCTCTATCTTTCCTTACCCTCTCATCCTTACTTTTCCTTGTCTCCAGCCATCCCATCGCCACTATTCACTTTCCTCTGCCGTACCTTCCTAGTCTAGCCTTCTGTCTCTCTCCCACGCTCTTCCGTCTCTCTCATTTTGTCTTTCTAACTTTCTTGTCCTTTTCCCATCGCCCCGCCTTCCTCGCTTTCAGCACCTGTAGGATCTCTTGGAAGTCGTGGGTTTCCGATCACTGTTGGATTGGGTTCACATAGCAAACTTTGGGATCATTGCCATAAATTTCATCGCTCACAGAGAATTATGCGAATGTTTAAACGTAAGAGAAGACAGGCGGGTCCTAGGAGAACGCTGAGAATAGAGTGTGTGGGAGATGTGAAAGGGAGGAAAGAAGGGAGAGTTAATATCTTGGTTAGAGTGGGAAGGTTATAGGAAATGTAGGAAAATATGTAACAAGGGAGCAAAGCATCGGAAGTAAGGCAAGGAAGGAAAATACTCCTATGTTATGAGGAATAAAAACCTTAGGGGTGTGTGTGTGTGTGTGTGTGTGTGTGTGTGTGTGTGTGTGTGTGTGTGTGTCTTACTAGAATGTAAAAATAATAAAAAATAGAAAACATTACTATAGGAAAATCAAAATAACATCTAAACCCTTAACCCCTTGAGGCCCAGAACGTAATTTCCATTGTATTTTGGCTACCATTAGACGATTTTAATTAACATAAGCAATATTTTATAGTTATGACCCGTTTAGTATCCTTGTCCACTAACTAATTTGGTATATTTTGTCACTTATCGTAATTCTATGGCTTGAAAACAGACAATTTTATATAGCAAAAGAAAATTCTGGGCGTGAAGGGGTTAAACGTGAAATACCACCTCAGGTAGAAAATTATCCATAAAACTACAAAAAGAAAATAACAGAAAGGGGAAACAAATATGTCAATAAACAAATACAAGAACATAGATACGATGATATATTATGAATCTTCACTTAATCCCATTATTCTTCTTAACAGCTGAAATAGATGCCTCCTTTTAGCATCCAATCTCACTCTTAATAGGTTCTAACGCTCTTCTTCTGCCCCTTCGTTGTGTTCCACCCCACACCCCGAAGGATTAGCAAGGCAGCAGCAGTACACACGCCTGCAGCCTTTCAACCCCTTAATCCTCCTAATGGGATCACCTTGTCATCCCCTCCCCTCCCTTTCCTCTTTTCCTCCCCTTTACCCATAATCCACCCCTCACACTATTCGATCTATATTTCATCTCATCTTTTTTTGTTTGTTTGTTTGTCCTCATTTACCTCTGTTAAACTATGTATACTCTATAATTTATTCGGCTATAATTATATCCTTTATTATTCATATTATATAATTTATTTATTTGTGTTGTTTCTGAATACACATTTTTCCTTGTTAATTATCCTAGCTTTCCTTTTCCTGATCCTACTACTGCTCCCCTTCCTCCTCCTCCTCCTCCTCCTCCTCCTCCTCCTCCTCCTCCTCCTTCTCCTCTTCCTCCTCTTCCTCTATCTTCTCGTCATCGTTATTGTCCTCTTCTTCCTTTTCCCCTCCTCCTCTTCCCTCAATAAAGTCATCACAAATGCTGCAATTAGCCGCGCTTGCTAAATAGGTTGTTTTCACTTGTCCCTCGTGCCGTATCGTTGTCATTATGGAGTAAAGCGTCCGGGATCAACATGTAATTGGAAACAAGTAAGTTGAGGCGCCCGTCTAAAACTTGTTAAATAGTTGACCTGGTCTGTCGTGACGGGGCTTATAAAGTATGGTCGTGTGTGTGTGTATGTGTGTGTGTGTGTGTGTGTATTCACCCATGGTCTTCTTGTCCACGCGAGCTGGCTCGCGATCACCAGTTTTCACCCCCTCGCAGTGCGAGCTTGGTGTTTGTAATATCAGTGCGGAGCTCCTCAAAGCTGGGGGTGAGGCCATGATCCGCGGGTTGCATGCTGTCCTGACTGCCGTGTGGCAATCAGGTACCATTCCTCCTGACTGGAAAAGGGGGCTGGTCGTCCCTATCTGGAAAGGGAAAGGGGACCGTCAGGACTGCAACAATTACCGCGGTATTACACTGCTCAGCGTACCAGGCAAAGTGCTTGCCCATCTATTGCTGACACGGATTCGCAGTCATCTGGTGAAGCATCAGATACCTCAGCAGTCTGGGTTCACGCCTGGTAAGTCAACAACGGACCGTATCCTAGCACTTCGTGTCCTGGTGGAACGCCGACGTGAGTTTCGACAGGGGATGCTTGCAGCCTATGTTGATCTCAAGAAGGCGTTTGACTCAGTGCATCGTGAGTCACTCTGGGATCTTCTGCGACTTCGAGGGATTTCTGCAAGGACTATTGGTTTGATAACTGGTCTGTATTCTGGGACTGAGAGTGCTGTGAAGTGTGGGGCAGGTGTATCCAGCTTCTTTCCTGTGAATACAGGAGTGGGGCAAGGGTGCGTCCTTGCCCCATCACTTTTCAACGCTTGTATGGATTGGGTATTGGACAAGGTTGTAGATCAAAGTGATTGTGGAGCATCCGTCGGCAACACCAAGATCACTGATCTTGTTTTTGCCGATGATGCAGTAATCTTTGCTGAGTCGCTGGAGGTCCTGGTGATGGCTCTCGAGGCGCTGCACGAGGAGGCAAAGCCTTTGGGACTTGAGGTCTCCTGGCTCAAGACCAAGGTCCAGGTGTTTGGAGACTTTCTAGATGAAGCAGTACAGTCTGTTCATGCGTGTGGCGAGGACATTGAGATCTTGGAAAGTTTTACATACCTTGGTAGCGCAGTCCATAATGACGGCGGGTCACGTCAAGAAGTCTTACGGCGGATTGGCATAGCCCACGGTGTTATGGACTCGCTCAGCGGGAGTATTTGACATTTTCGGTACCTGTGCAGGAGGACAAAGATCCGGATCTTCAAATCGCTTGTGATCCCTGTCTTACTCTATGGTTGTGAGACATGGACACTAAATAGTGACTTGAAGAGACGAATCAATGCCTTTGGTAATAAGTGTCTTCGCAGAATCATGGGGTATCGCTGGGATGATTACGTGTCAAATCAGCGATTGCACCGTGAGACTGAATCGAGGCCTATTACCTGCATAGTCCGTCAGCGCCAACTTCGGCTATATGGGCATGTGGCACGCTACCCTGAAACCGATCCTTCCCATCGGGTTGTATCTGTAAGAGACAATCCGGCGTGGAGGAGGCCAAGGGGGTGCCCACAAGGCTCATGGCTGGGGCAGGTTGATGTTTCTTGTCGAGAGCTGCTTGGTATGGGAAAGGAGCCTGCATGGGAACTCGCGCGTGGTGACCCCCGGGAGTGGCGTCGTAGGGTGGGCGAGGCGACGCGCCCCCCGGCGTATGCCCCCAATGATTGATTGAGTGCGAGCTTGGAGCTCATTATTACCGATCTTTGGGGAATGCTGGGATCTCACACACCACACATCCCCATCCCCTTGCTCAAGGGGGACAGTAACCGCCCAAATTTGTCAGTGAAAAATCCCCGGGAGCGCGAGGATTCGGACCGCCTACCCAAAGAGTAGGAGATCAGCACGTTATCAACCTGAGCAATTAGCAAGTGTGTGTGTGTGTGTGTGTGTGTGTGTGTGTGTGTGTGGTGTGTATGTGCGTGTGTATGTGCGTGTGTGTGTGTGTGTATGTGTGTGTGTGTGTGTGTGTGTGTGTGTGTGTGTGTGTGTGTGTGTGTGTGTGTTTGTATGTGTGTGTGTATCAAGATCTAATTAATGACTTACGATTTTATGTACACATAGTCAAAAGATTTATTACGAAATTGAATTTATAGTTTTTAACTTGAAAAAAGAAATGAAATATGAGTCGTAAAGAAAACTTTGGTCATTTTTTTCGAAACTGACCTCGGTACAGTATGCGAATCAAGTGCCACAGTTTATGTGGCGTCAATTTTGCTTCATTTGCTTATGGGAGGAAGAAAAATTATTAATTTGGTAAAGCTTTCAATCATGTTTTTATCGTGTTTCTTTTGCGTCACAACTTTGTTACTGGTTCAATGAGGCGCCATGAGGTTCGAGCCGTGGAGGTTCTTGGCACACTCGTGACACGATTTGAGCGAACCATTTGAGCTTCTCTTCTAGGCATGTCGATTTTTTTCTTCTATTTTCCTGATTTATTTTACCACGTAATAATTCTCCCTAGTTTTTTTGTATCCATCATTTATGTAGGAGTGCATATAATATAGTGTTAAGATAGCTATCAGTAATGAGGAACAGGATTTTGACGGTGTTCTGAAGCAAAGATCCTCCCAGCTTATTGATGAATTATTGCCTCCTTATACAATAGTATTTTTTTTATTTCCGTCATACAAATATAACACAAATGCCCAGAATTTTAGTTATTACTTTTCATTAATCTTTTTAGTATTATTTTCCACCGAACTTAAGGAAGCAATTTATCTCATTTATTTATTTATACACTTCATAGCTATGGACTTTTGCAATGGAGCAATTCATTGTAATATTTATACTTTTTTCAGTCATCTCATAACTTGAGTCCTCCTTCCTATGCTGGTCATTCAATTACTGAACGTGTTGAGTGAAACAATACATTTGTTTCACTCAACACGTGAAACAAAGTATCGAAAATAAGGTAACTGAGAAACGCCTAACCTAATGTAACTTTTCTGCGCTACTCTTTTTTTCCTTGATACTTTATTTTGAATTACCGGTTATCCATCTCAAGCTTGCTAAAAACCGACGCTCACAAACATCCGTCGACCAAAATATTACAAGACTAAACGATAGTTGTAGCAAAACAAAATGAGAATAATACAGTGTGTAATATCGTACATCACAACACACTGTGTTGTGTACTCCGCGGTGTAGTGGTTAGTGCGCTTGGTTCAGAACCGAGAAAACCCAGGTTCGATCCCCGGAAAGATGGGCGGTCTCCTTAAAACCCAAGTCCCTGTCCACCCAGTAGTGAAATGAGACCGACTGTTTAGCCGGGGTTTTGTCCCGCCTCCCGGGGTGGTGGCTTCGGTCAACAAGCACTAAGGAAGCAAAAATAAAAACTGAATGTAGATTTGGAAACGGGGCCATACGAGTGTATAGCTCAGGCCCTGTAAAATATAACTAGGTAAATACGCACACACACACACCCACTGGTATAGAACATTTGTTGTTGGTCTGTTAGGATGGAAATACTGTCGGAACATCCATAACACACACACTCGTCGGGTGAATTAAATGGCTGGCGTGGATGTTGTGTATATTAGAGCGGCACCACACCGACGATGGTCTGGCCGAGATATTACGAACATGTCTGACTCATTCGTGAATATGGAGGCGAGAACCGTGTGCGTGTACCAGCCAATAGATAAATCCATATATTCACTTGTGAATTTACTAGCTTAGTTTATGAAGTTTTGGCAATAGCGGCATTATTAATAGTGGTATTGTATTAAAAGTAACAACTATATCTGATGTAGTAGTAATATTAGTATGAATAGTAGTAGTAGGAGCAAAAACATTATTAATGAGCAGTACAGTAGTTTATGTCGCCTCCTAGTGCCTATAGTGGCGTAGCCTATAGTGGCTAGGGCGCCAAGCTACGAATCTACTGGCTCTGGTTCGAATTCGGGACAGGGCAGTCGACGGCCAGCCCAAACAGCTGTTCATCCTTCCTTGCGAGGTTGGTCGATAAATGGCTTGGGGAAATCTGGGGAAGGCAACTTTAGTAACCTGGATGTTACACTAGCCCAGTGTCACGGGGTAGTTGGTTGTCACCCACCACAGGCTCAAGGGCTTATGTGACGGAGATAAGCACCGAGGCCACGTGCAGCATAAGCGTATACTCATAGCTTTACCTTTACAATAGATTTGCAAATCGTTTAAATCGGAAAATTTATATTTTTTGTTTTGATGGCTTTGCCTTTTTCGTATTTCTTTCAACTTTTATTGTATTACCTTTGAATTTAAATCAGTTATATGGTCACACACACACAAGTAACACACACACACACACACACACACACACACACACACACACACACACACACACACACACACACACACACACACATGTGCACACCATTATAAAACCCTCACTTGTATTCATTTTCCCTTACGCCCAAACAAACACGAGTGCTTTGTGTGTGTGTGTGTGTGTGTGTGTGTGTGTGTGTGTGATGCGCATTGGATTGCGTGTGTGGTGTTTTGAAGGCAAATGATGATGTTAAGTATCCCCTCCCCTTCATTAACAAGGTAATTTACACGGAGTGACGCGTCGCCCCGCTGACGCAAGACCACTAATAGATTCCCGGAACTTTGTGTTGGATTAACGCGGTCCCTTTGATTGGCGTGAAGGCTTGTTTATGGACACAGTGTTTTCATTCAGGCTTCCTTTGTCTGTTTTATCCTTAAACATGACGTTTTCCGTGCATTATTCGGTGTATCTTTGCTCTGAGGTTTGACAGTATCTACATAAGAATTACGTACGTGAACAGAACATAGTCCATATTTATTTTCTTTGAATTTAAGGTACCAAAATAAGCATTAAAGGAATATATTTGACAGCCTTTCCCGTTCACTTTCCTTACCTGCATGTCTTGAAAGGGAGATGATAAAAAAAAATAGCACGTATTTTTCATGTAACCAGAAGCGTCTAGTGGAGTGAAATATTAAAATGAAAGTAAAGGAGCCATCCATAAAACTTTTCATGTTTCTCCCCAAAAAAGGAAATTGGAAAAATGATGAAGAGGAAAAGCACAGTAAGCTGAAAATTCGGGAAGAAGGCGGCAGGGAAAAAGAGGGGGGAGGAAGGCAAACGAAGGGTGAACGATAAAAAATGAAGTAGAGGAGAGGAAGCGAGGCGAAGGTCAAGAAATAAAGAGAAGTGACGCAGGAAAGACATGAAAGAGAAAGGGAAAACTGTGTAAGAGGGAGGTGTGTGTGTGTTCAAGAGAGAGAGAGAGAGAGAGAGAGAGAGAGAGAGAGAGAGAGAGAGAGAGAGAGAGAGAGAGAGAGAGAGAGAGAGAGAGAGAGAGAGAGAGAGAGAGAGAGAGAGAGAGAGAGAGCGGGGGTGATGAAAGGGAGGAACACACTCACACCACATACACACACACACACACACACACACACACACATACACATATATATATATATACTAGCCGCAAAACCGCCCTCCGGGCGGACTTTTTGGCTAGCTCCTGCGGAGGGCTATTGGTGGGCCTTCGGCCCCACCACCTGTGTTTGGTGGGCCTTTGGCCCACCAAACACAGCTTTCTGGAGAATGTGTTTGGTGGGCCGAAGGCCCACCAAACACAGACTCTCCAGATAGCCCCTTCAAACTTTCCTGAAATCATGGATGTAGAAATGTATGTATTAACGCCTTACCCATCACCCCCCACCCATTCATTCACCCATTACGCCCCACCCATTCACTCACCCATTACCCATCACCACACACCCATTCACTCACCCATTACCCATCACCTCCCACCTATTCCCTCACCCATCACCCATCACACCCCACCCATTCACTCACCCATCACCCCACACCCATTACCCATCACCCATCCCATTCACTCACCCATTACCCATCACCCTACATCAAGGTTTCCTCAATTCTCGCAAGTAACATTTTTTTTTCACAATTCTCGCTAATAGGCTGCTAAAAAAAAAAAAAAAAAGTGATCGGATCATCTCATAAGTAAACTTAAAAGTTGCCCCTGGTCGAGCTGGTTCCAAAACTGTGCCATATGATGGGATTGGGGCACGGGGGGCGGCACACACACATATACATACAGGGGGCAAACAAAGACACACAGACAGCCAGATGGATATACAAGAAGATTTAATCAATAGATACAATTAGAATACAATGGTTTGCTATTATCTCAGGTAAACAAAATATAACAACAAAATGTATGTATCACAACAACATTAGACCAAAATCCCATACTGTTTTGGTCATTTTTGTCTTTGTTTATATTCAACATTTTCTTTTATATAATATACATAATTTCCCTAGCGATATTTTTCTCCAGTATCCCCTAAGTGCAATATCTGACGTGAGGAAAGATGGGAGGGGAAAAAAGTCCATAATCGCCTCAATCCAAAATCGATATTTCTCTTTCTTTTCTTTTTCACCGATTGTTAAGAAAAATTATAAATCGTAGACTATTTTCAAAAGATTAAAATTTTTCTCCTTTGACTTGCAAATTTCGCGCCGTTTTCGTATTCACAGATTTTTCATACTCTGAGCTCTTCCTTTGTGAATATTTCCGCTATGCTGTCTTTGTCATCCTTGAAAGAGAGAGAGAGAGAGAGAGAGAGAGAGAGGAGAGAGAGAGAGAGAGAGAGAGAGAGAGAGAGAGAGAGAGAGAGAGAGAGAGAGATTAAGAGGCATGGACAATCTTTCTCTCTTTAAAAGGTAATTGTTATACCTGTCAGCGTCCTCCTTTGAAGTGTCATTCCTGCCAGTCTTCACAGGTGTGGAGGCGAGAGATAAAAAGTGGGGGGAAAAAGTGTTCTGAAAATGAACCAAAGGAGCAGCTTGAGACACGAAAGGGATGAAAAAAACCCAAGAAAAACAGTAAAAAGTCAGAGAGAGAGAGAGAGAGAGAGAGAGAGAGAGAGAGAGAGAGAGAGAGAGAGAGAGAGAGAGAGAGAGAGAGAGAGAGAGAGAGAGAGAGAGAGAGTCTCTTTCTCATTTACCTTCCCATTCACCTATATTTAAGAGCGAAACACCCACCATGTTGAGTGAAAATTTCCAGTTACATAATGTCCTTCACAATTGGATTCAAAAGTAAAAAAAATAAAATTTTGATTTTTGAACGAAACTCTCCGTCTTTTCTCATAGCTTACCATAGATTAAATTAAGTACGTGTACGTAGTTTCTTTTAAGAATTATTTTTTTTGTGTATGTTTTTTTGTCATTGCTATTTGTAGAATGTGATGGAAACCTGCATCAGCTACGTATACTTTTCACACATTGCGACTACTTTTCACATGTAACCGCGCACAAACTCTACTGTCTGTAATTTACGTCGTGGTGCACGCTCGTATGTTTTTACTCTCCTTTGTTAGTCTTTTGATTGGTTATTATTGGTGCTACTTGTGCGATCTTTATTTTTTTTATTCCTCATTATAAGTTTATTTTATTCTCACTTCGTAACTTTTCTTCTAGATTTCCCTGAAAAGCAAAGAGAAGGAAGGATAAGTCATGGGCCTCCTCCACGCCCATTGATAAAGTGGCCGAATAAGGTAAACGAGATACTTTTAGGAAGTTGCGAGATAAAGGAAATTTCCGAGAAAGTTATCAACGTTTTGTTCTGTTCTGGCCTTTTTTCCTTGGGACTCCCTGAAGGGACTGTCACACCTTGATAGGACATAAATGCATAAGCGTCCTTTGATTTGGGCAATACGCCTTGAAAAAAATAACTATTTTCAATTACTGTTAAAGAGAGAACCTCATATTATTCGACAATTTAATGCTTATTGTATGGTTCTAAAGTCTTACATAAGCATTAAGCATGTATAACGGTTTCTTTCAAACTTCACTACAAACATATTTACATAGAGGAGCACACATTTATTTACTTCAAGGAAACATTTACCTTTCGTTGTCATCTTTATCTTCTCCGCCTCCGTGCTGCTCCCAGGCAATCAAGGCAACAGCTGTAACTACCCGACGTTCTGGGTCAGAGATGACTCCTCCATTTAATTTTCCGCGCTTGGAACGTTCTTGGTTTATTAAAGGCTGCACCTGCACTAGTCAAGGATAAGTCACGTTATGTAAAACCTCGGTGCGTCTAGTCTAATGACCAACATGTTATTCCTTGGGCGTGGTGACGGTAATCATCGCTCGTGTAGTAGCGGCTTACAGGCGATGAATGGGACAGAAGAGTCTCCTCGTTGACCTCTGCCTACAAATACCTCACCCTTGCACACTCCCTTCCTTTTTCTCTCCCACCTTCCCGTTTTCACAAATACTTCAACACTCTATAAACCCTCCCTTTTTTTTACATTACCTACCCTACCTACCCATACATACCTTACCCTTACATACACTCCAGTTGTTATATTTTCCCACTTTCCCGCTCTCTCAAACACTCTTAACACTCTGCTCTCTCTTTTTCTTTATACCACGTCCTCCTCTGTTACAAAGTAGGCTAAGAAAAACTGAGGAATTAGTAGGTTAGGGCAAATACTTTGAGAAGTTAATAATCAGGGAAAGCTCCTTGTGGAAGTTATGAAGAAAAACATTCTGATAAATAAACGCGTAAGGAACTCTGCTGTAGATACAATGATAAACATTTATATCTTTGTGGTGGATATGGGAAAAGTGTAGTAACCCAGCTGTATGTGACTCAAAAACATGAATGAAAGTCACGAATCTTGTTTTCCTGATATTTGCTTTGCAACATAGATATACAAGACGTAGATAAAAATACAGGGTAAGTGGAATAGTGATTGGTGCATTGATAAGTTGTGTGGTATAAAGAACGGTACATTTGACTGACAGACTAAGGAAAGCAATGGTCGTAAGTATAACAAATGGAACGCGAGAGGATACATGATTTAGCGTTCGTGATAATACTGATTTCGCCGTTTTTAATAATAATTTTCAGTTATTTTCATCTTATCGTGATCTTTATTTATTTTTAGATATATTCATGCACAGGAAATATAGGACGACGAAATTCCTTAGATAAATTACTGCTATGACCTAAATAAAAAGGAAAAAGAACCGCGACATATCGTCGTTTCGTATCAGTTTTTTTTAGTTTTTTTATATATATCCTCCAAGCACACAAGGCCGAGGTATAAAGGTGATGCATCGCTATTATTTACTGCAACATTTCTCTTAGTTTCCGCTATTTCTGTGCTTTGTTTGTTAGCATGCTTGCTTGTTTGCTTATCCCCTTTAGACTGTGTGTCACGGAGCAGTCGTCACCAAGGCAACCGAGAGCCTGAAACTCATTCCCCCGTCTCTCTCTCTCTCTCTCTCTCCTCTCTCTCTCTCTCTCTCTCTCTCTCTCTCTCTCTCTCTCTCTCTCTCTCTTGCTTCACAAATCTGGTTATTAATTCAGCCACATCGTGCTTCTTGGCTCATATTAAACATGTATATTTTACATAATATATTAGTGAAAATAGACATGCAAAGAAAATTTGCATCATTATAGATATTATCTATAATTCTGCATATTTTTTTCGGTCTTCCTTCACGTAACCCAAATTTGCTATGAATGACCATTGACTAACGTTATTAATATATATGAAAAATCATTATTTTTTTTTGTTTTCAGTCATTTGATGTCTGTAAATTATTGCATCATGAAGACCACCAGATACTTAAATATAAAGATCCTATTTGTATTAGAACATCAAAGAAGATATAAATGAGAACGTTTAAGAAGTCTTGTGCATGGAGACCGCGAGACTAGTATATGGTGTACGCTGGAAACAAGACCAGAAGAGAAAGAATTGCGAATACATGTCTAGGTGAGAACGATAATTAAACTTAAAGGCGGTATGTAAGAGACTGAAGGCAATCAAGTACTCAAGGGAATGTTGATATATGAATATTTGATGCTAAGAATAACAACAACAAATGTATTGACAGTGGTTGCAAGGGGAGGAGGGGGAGAAAGAAGAAGAAGAGGAGGAGTTTTATCGCTCGTATAGCAGCTTCAGGAGGCATGGGGAGGGGGGGGTATCAAGCGTGGTACATTCCATTCACACATTTATAAAGACAACACCTTTGGGCGGCCTTGACCTCTTCGCCGTGCCTTCTGGTGATCCCTAAAACGCGCTGTGCTTATTGACTGAAAGGCGTCCGGAGCCCTAATAACTCGGCGGAGGTAATGAGAGCTCCCACGCCTCGTCCAATAACCTACCAGGGGAGGGAGGGAGGAAGAGAAAGAGAAAAGGACGGAGATTGGGAGTGAAATTCGGGTATTTGGAAAAAAAGGTGCCAAAAATACGTATCCAGTTACTACGGCTGTATGTCACCAAGAACCCATTTTCTGTGAGAGAAACCACTAGTCTTGCATCGCGTTTTCTCTGTCTTGATTGGCATACTGTGTCATTTTAAATGTTGGCTTTGATTCGGGGTGTGTGCTTGCCTGTATCCTTGGAAAGTTCAATAAAGTAGATTTGTTGATTTGGGGATGTAATACGGGTGTTTGTCATGTGTTTTATATGAGTCAAAAGCGTGTTTCCTGCCCTTATTTTGAGCGAAAGAAAGCAATGTAGACATTAGCCAATATCTTTCTATTGTAATATTATATAAATCATCAAAACCGCAGTTTCGTATTCATGTCATCCAATTATGTTTAGATATAGAGAACATTAGACATTGTCAAACTCATTTCTTTTTTTGTACTTTTATGTATAGTAACACATCGAACACCGCTTCGCGTGGTAGCATGTCCATGAAGGTTTAAGTTTAGATCGTTGAGCACATTTATGCAACTCGTAGTCTTTCTTTTTTCGTCTTATGAGAATAAGTGAAGCGTAAATTGCGGACCCGCATTTGGTAATCATGCCAGGGTAGCCGCTCGTTGATAGCACTTTGCAACCTAAATTGTCTGGTCACGTGAAGAGAAGAGGAGCGAAGGGAAAGATTGAAATGAGGACGCTGTGAGATGGATCGGACGAGAGAGAGAGAGAGAGAGAGAGAAGGGGGGGAGAGATTGCTATACTGCCTTTTCAAGCTTTCAGAGCTTTTCTTATTTGTTTATATATGGTTTTTTTTTTTTGAGAGGGGCCATGGCATCCTTCATATCATAGAACTTATCCTCCTCCTCCTCATCTTCCTCTTCTTCCTCTTCCTTCTCTTCGTAGTATGTAGTTCAGCAGATACCCTCGCTATAGACCAATAGATCTCCTGGTATCTGTTCTTCCTATGTATTCCTATGTATTCCTCTTCTTCATCCTCCTCTTCCTCTCTCACAATACCCAGCAATATCCCGTGAGCCAATAATTTACTCTTAAAAGTCCTTTCGCCACATCCTGCTTCTCTTCCTCCTCCTCCTCTGCCTCCTCCTCCTCTTCTTTCTCCTCCTCCTCCTCCTCTTCCTTCTCATACTCATCCTGAGATACCGAAATTGCTGCGGCTCTCGTTTATATTTTGTTTTGGCTGTGTTGAGATGGTGTTGTTAGTGGTCATGTTGGTGGTGATGATGGTGAAGTGAAGGTGTTGTTGTTACTGACAAAAACACCACCACCACCACTGTCATCATAACCATCGTTATTATCATAACACTTCATCCATCACTACTGCCACTACTAACACTGTCACCACCACTATAATCACCCTCATAACGACAGCCTCCATAACTCCTATATCATTCTTATAACACCAAAATAGTGACTAATATCATCACCATCACCATAATTTCCGCCATTACCACTTTAAATCACCATCACCATCAGGAAGGGATAAGAGGCGGACATCACCTTTTTTTTATCTAATTAATAAATCAATTTGATTAAGATTTACATAACACAATTTTGATAAAACTATTTTTGTATCACCACATTATTTGTGGTCACATTTTAAAATAATACTTATCTTAAGGGGGTAACACTTTTCAGTGCATTTCATTATTATTCTTACCTGTTTAATGTGACGGCGAGATAGGTGACCAGACAATCAGGTAACCAGTAACCAGATGACTGTGGTCCATGTGGTGTGACTGGATGACAGATGGTGTAGTGAGGTGGCTTGGTGACGGATGAGGCAGGTTCTCAGGTGATGAGGTGAACAGGGGAACGGGTGACGTGGTGACCGATGAGCCACGAACCACCACGTAGACGAGTAAGACGATCGTGATATAGTAGTAGTAGTAGTAGTAGTAGTAGTAGTAGTAGCTGTTGTTGTAGTAGTAGCAGTAACAATAGTGATGGTGGTAGAAGCAGCATTTGCCGTCACTCAGACCCTAACTATCCCATCTTAGCGGTACAGCACGTGACTTCAAACACATCCCTGCGTTAATAACCGGTTGCAGCGCCGCCCTCATTATGACATCAAGCCTCTGCGGTTGTTTACTCCCGAACCTGCGGGCACTTAAAGACACGTGGGCACCTTACTGGATAATTTTTTGCTCCTCCTCCTTAACTTGGTGTTCCTCGGTGGTGGTTAATGATGTGAAGTGGACTAATGATGTCCTCGCTATCCGGTCGGTCTACAAGACAACCGGAAAGAAAGTATCAAGAAAAAAAAGTTAGGTGAGGTTTGATTGGCTTTGGTAAGTTGAGGTAGAGGAGGTGGAAAATGGAAGTGGAAGGCTGCTGTAAAGGAGGAATGGAGGCTAATTTAAAGGAGAAGAGAAGTGGAGTTTACTTGTATGTAGAGAAAGACTGGGGGAGGTAGAGAAGTGTAGGAGGATAGTGTAAGAGAAGTATTAATGTTTTATTAATACGAAGATGAAAAGTTAATGGAGGAGGAGGTACTTATAGTCAAAGGAAGGAAATGTAGGAGAGGCAAATACAAAGGAAGAACATACAGAAACAGTCCTACTGGGCCAAACGAGACTCCCTGTGTGACTACTTTCTACCATTATATTTTATAAGTGTTAAAAGTAAAATAATAGCTAAGTTGATGGCTTATCCCCACCCACCACTCTCTCCGGCCGAGGCCGGCAGGAATAAAGCGAGAAAAAAACCTCTATGCAGTATTGAAAAACTGCCATGGAATTCGATAAGAAAGGCTAAAGGAAAAAATTACTCTTAACTAAAGCTATACAAAAATGCAACAAATCTTTGTAGGACCGAAGTAATCGAGATGGCTTTTTGAT
Organism: Chionoecetes opilio; assembly: GCA_016584305.1. Taxonomy (NCBI): domain Eukaryota; kingdom Metazoa; phylum Arthropoda; class Malacostraca; order Decapoda; family Majidae; genus Chionoecetes; species Chionoecetes opilio. Next base: position 142,970 of record JACEEZ010010689.1, on the reverse strand, counting down.
GCTAAGTATTTATCTAGTTTGTTATTCAACGCTTCAACCGTGTTACAATTAACTACTTGTGCTAAAAGAGAGTTCCAAATATTAACAACTCTTTTAAAGAGAAAGTGCTTTGATTCATGTGAACGAAATCGTTTATCAATGATATTGTATCCCTTAGGCTTATTACGACTCATGATTGTCCAATCAATATATAAATGTTCGTTTTTGTTAACATTTTCGAAGCCATGGAACATTTTAAACAGTTCTACGTATTAAGTCTCCTCGTATCCCACGTTTTGACAAACTAAACAAGTTAAGCTTCTTCAGGCGCTCTTCGTATGGCTTGTTTCGAAGCGGCGGAATTATTTTATTTAGTATTTCTATATGTACTCTCTTCAGCTTGTCCATATCTTTATGTATAATAGGGTGACCAGCAGTGTAAGGAGGAGAAGGAGGCTAGTGTCAAGACAATAAATTTGACTCAAACAAAATTCTTTTAAATTTGCTGCAAGTCAACTGCATCACGACTTACGAGAGGCAGGTGTGTGGAGGTTACGTGTTTATCCCAGCTCTCACCATCACGCCGACACACACCGCCTTATCCGCCCACTTTACCGCCCACCACCTAAACGCTCACCCACCACCTGCTTCCCATTTTTGATCACTCAAGGGAACTTTATTTTCACGCTGGTTTTGAGCCATGGCCTTCCTTCTCCTTCTTCCATCCTTCCCTCCCTCCTCCTTCTCTCCTTCCTCCTCTCTTTACTCCATATGCTATTTTCACTTTCCAAGCCTTTCATTTTGTATTGACCTATTTTTTTCCTATTTTTTACTCTTACTTACTCCTTACTTTCTTCCTTCATTCCTTTTTTTTTTCCTTCATCTCTTACTCCCTCACTCCTTCATTCCATCTTGCCCTCCTCCTCCACCTCCTCCAGGCGTATGGTCGAGTCACGTCGGTATTTCAAGGGTCACGTCCTACTTAAGGGCGGAAGGCGAGGTGACAGGAGCGTTTGGATGAAAGAAGTTTAAGGGACTGCATAGTAAGTACGTAGTAAGTACGGTACCGTAACCATCCATCTCCTGAAACTCATGTTCTTTATATGTCTGTCAGTAATCATCCCAGATCTTTTCTTTAACTTACCAAAAACTCTTTCATTCATATAAAATGTCAAAATCTTTCTGGATCAAGCTTCTCTTGTGACTTTTGGCACCTAGCTAAAAATATCTAACAATTTTTCTTCTTCATCTTTTTCCCTCTTATGCTTCATGCAGATGGCTACGTACTCTACAGCTGTCTCATCTATTTATAAAGCTGAACTCCAACTTTTGCTAAAAATTCCACTCTAGTTGATTTTGAGCTTGTTCCTCCTTTTCTTCTGCCCTCTGACTATATATGTATATATATTTTTTTCACATTTGTGCCTATAGCGCCTGTAGGCAGTGGTGACCCAGAGCTCGGATGGTAGGCTTTGGAGGTTCACTTGAGGGCTGTGATGGTTGGCCCTCGCCCGTGGTAGCGCAGGCAGGATTTTTATAGTGACGCCTGTAATTAGAGGCTCATGTGACGCCCCCCTGTGTCCTCCGATGCACTCGCAATCGAAGGTAGAGTTAATGGGCAGGGCATATGGGTGTTCTTAGGCCACTCGACGGTGCATAAAGATTTTGGTTTTCGTCAGGGATCGAACTCGGGTCACCGAGAACGCCACTCGAAGACACTAACCACTCTGCTACCGCCTCCCCATATTATGCCTCTTATTAAAATCGTTCGTAATTATGTTTTCTATGCCCTCTCTGGCCTTGATCCTCGGAAGGCTTACGGTCCTGACGGAGTCCCTCCTATTGTTCTCAAAAACTGTGCTTCTGTGCATGCACCCTGCCTGGTCAATTTTTTCTGCCTTTGTCTATCTACTTCCATCTTTCCTTCTTGCTGGAAGTTTGCCCACATCCAACCTGTTTCTAATAAGGGTGACTGTTCTGATCCTTCAAAGCTACCGTCCTGTAGCTTTGACTTCTTGACTTCTAAAGCTTTTGAATCTATCATCAATAAGCAGATTCTTAAGCATCTATCTGCTCACAATATTATATCTGCTCGCTAGTACGTTTTCCGTAAAGGGCGATCTACTGACGATCTTCTAGTTTTCCTAACTGAATCTTGGTCATCCTCCTTTAGGGGTTTCGGTGAAACTTTTGTTGCTGCTCTTAACATATTGTACTGTATGGTGCCGTAGCTATAGGGTATACTTCGCAGCTCTCCTTCCTTGCCTCGCGGCTAATATAGGTAGGTCGTGTGACCTCAGTCTCAGTCGTCCTCAGTCTGAGCTCCGAGGTCACCAGACAAACAAGTTCATTCTCTGGGTTACCTGCCGGCGCCCAGATGGGCCCCTGTGCCTTTCTGGAAGCATCCTTTGTTCTCCTCTGTATATATAACCTCATGTGCATATACCATCTCCTGTTTACAATACAGCTGAGTATCCCACACATACCTATAAAGGGACGTCATTGTTCTTCTCCTAAGTCTGTCAATAGTGGTGAGAGTTAATTCAGAGTTATGTTCTATCACCCACTGTCTTTCTAATATTCATTAGTGATTTTATAAGTCAAACTCAATGCCCTATCTACTCCTACGCTGATGACTACCCTGCATTTTTTTACGTCGTTCATTAGACTTTCAACTCAACATAAATTAAGTGATTCACAGAGGGATGCCATAGAGCGCCTAACTACTGATATTTCTATAATTTCTGAATGGGGCAAGGCAAACCTTGTTTTTTTCAATGCATCAAAAAAATTTCCACATATCTACTAGACATAACCTTCCAGACAACTATCCTCTCTTCTTCTATGACACTCATCTGTCTCCCTTTTCAACAATATGCGTTCTAGTACTATCATTTAATAAAAATCTAAACTGGAAATTTTATATATGAGATCTTGTTAAATCATTTTCTAAGAATTTAGATGTCCTGTGACGTTTGCGTCCATATTTTTCTCCCTCCCAATTGCTTGCTCTGTACTGAGGCCCTCTTTCATTGGTAAACTCTGGAACCTCTTCCTATTTCTATTTTTCCATCTTCTTACGACTTAAATGTTTTCAAGAGAAAAGTATCAAGACACCTGCCGCCCTAAAATGATCCACCCCCTTTTCTTTATTCTCTTACTCTTCCTCTTTATAGGGACTGGCAATTAGCGGGCTTTTCGTTACTTCTGTTCGCCCTTGGCCAGTCCTGTTTTTATGTAAAAAAAGGAGGTTGTAAAAATAAAAAGTGGGTCTTCTTTATGCCTAATGAGAGAAGATGTATTTGTTCATTTTTCTCATCACTTAAATCCCATTTCTTCACACTCAAGTTGTCATAATTTGTTGCACTCTATTCAGGGTTCAGTGTTTATGTGGTAAAATAAACATAAACAAACACATCTATATAGCAACTCATTGTTGAAGGTTTGATCTGCAGTTATTTGATTGTATTGCAAAGGTTAATGGTTCACTGAGCTTCATTGATAAAAAAAGAAAATGAAGATAGATCTCTTACCGCAAAAAAAATACTGCAATTTTAGTATACGAAGAGAGAGAGAGAGAGAGAGAGAGAGAGAGAGAGAGAGAGAGAGAGAGAGAGAGAGAGAGAGAGAGAGAGAGAGAGAGAGTACCATCTTTGCCATTCTATTCCTCACCTTCATTTCCTATCTCATACTTCCCCTTCTCTACTCACTCAGTACGTTTTTTCCCATTAATTTACTTGAATATCCCATATCTATTTTCACTCCCCGCTTCTCTACTTCGCCACTTAATTATATTTTTCACTTATTCATCGGTTCATCTTCCGTCTCTCTCTTCCTTCCGATATGTACTCCTTTACCTATACTCCTAGCTTCACACTTCTTGTACCCCTAATATCTTCACCCTTTTCTTCATATCTTCTCCTCACCTATCATAATTATCCTCTCTCTTCCTTACTTCCTCAACCGACCTCGCAATTCAAGAAGGAAGAAAGGAAAGGGATGGGAGAGACTCGAGCGTGATGCCAAGGAATGATTTGATGCTTGGCGCTCGACACAGATTGTCCTAAATTACCCCTCTTGAAGAGCGTCGCGCTGAGATCGCATAGCCTTAGGGAAAAAGAAAAGGAAACAAAAATAGAAAAGAAAAACGAACCGTGGTATTTCCTCTATAACGCAAACCATTTACTACATACATAGCATGTGTGTTATCAGTGTTGTCATTGTTTGGGAGGTTGAATTGTGGGGGAACCAATGCGTGTTTGTATGTAGTCCTCCTGTTTTAAATGCAAATCGTTTCCCTCAATGGCACACATGTCGCTAATTGTATTTTTATGGCTTGGAGGATAAAAATGGATTGAGTTAATTGTTAGTTGTTTCAGGATGTAATTATGTACCGTAGATAACACTAAAGTCGCCAGGACAACGTTTTTTTTTTTTACAGACGTGTGGTGGCGTTAATACTTACATTTCTACATCCATGATCTGGAGAGTGTGTGTCATTTTGTGTCTTCATCTGTGTCATAGTATGGCTATAAATGAACAAATTACAAAAATAAAACCGAGTGGCGACGTTGTTAACGGGACTACACTAAGGTCACCATCTAGTGTTTATGTACTGAGTGTCCTCCCGCTGTCGTCGTCGCCCGAATAAAAAAACGCGTCAGGATATTTGAAAACGTATATACTTGCAGCTACAAAGCATAAAACAACGCTAAAACAGGGTAGATTATACAGTCATGATATAAACTACTGTGTATCATCTTCAGGGGCACATACAAATCAGTAGTAATGCTATAATTCGTAATATTTGGCGGCTGGCGACTATACTGTTATCTACGGTAGCATTCCTTTTTAATAGTCTGGCTAAGAGAGAGAGAGAGAGAGAGAGAGAGAGAGAGAGAGAGAGAGAGAGAGAGAGAGAGAGAGAGAGAGAGAGAGAATTTGTATGCAGTTACCAATAAAGAGTTATCAATATATCACCACCACCTCTCAGTAATAAGGGACGACAGCAGTTTGACGAGACTGCATCACCACTACAACTACCACCACCACCACCTGCTACACAGTTTTTGGAAACTCGTTATTGTTATTATAAGTTTCTTTTTTAATTCATCACTTCTTCCTTGTTGGTACTTGCATTTCCTGTCGACGTATGCACAGACCTGTATTTCAGAACTTCACTGGAAGTCTTATCTTCGTCTGATCTAGTTATTGTGCTGTGTTTTCTTCATGTCCAATTGAGTGTTTTATTAAATACTGTCCACACGATCATGCATTTCAATCCTCTTAGCGGCTCAGCATGGTAGGGAAGGTAAAGACTTACAAACGATCATCCTCTTTGACCATACACACGCTAAAGCTCGCTCCCTGCCGCTGCAGTCCATCCAGATAGGCCGCAAAAAAAAATGCAACACTCGGGTATGCTAAAGAGCCGAAGTAAATCGCCGAAAATTTTTGCGGATCCTGGACGACGTTAACAGACAAAAAAAAAGTCATAAAGTCCTTGCTTCCTGGATGCCGTTGAGCCGTTGTTGGTTCCCGTTAGTTTTATAAAAGGCCAAAAGGAAAACGGTGCATTCACGGGTACAAAGTCAAAAAGAAAGAGACGTAATAACAACTGAAAGGCGCTTTTTTGAGTGCCACGAGGATTCGAACGGGGCATCGCCAGTGCCTCCGAGGTGTAAATCCCCGAGTGTGCCACCTGAAAAAGCACAGTGCCACCTTACTTTGGCGTCATCCCGGGATATGAAACTGTGGTATTTCCTCAAACCACTTCATTGCTGAGAGGAAACTGCAATAAAACACCAAAAAAGAGAGAAAGAAAAAATACAGAGGGGCGCATCAAGGCTGTTTTGTCACTAACAGGTTATAGCCCCTGTATTGTACTTCTTTGCATATACCATTTGTATATCTGTTCTAATTACCCAGGTGAATTGTTTCTCTCTGTTCCCGAGCACTGTCACACCCACACCCTCACCAACGCCTCCACACGCCCACCACTGACCACGGGAGGAAGGGCGACAATACGTCCTCTCTCAACGGCGGCGGAGGCTAGACTGTTTTCATTCTTTGCTTGGAGTCTCGGCGAGTCGTGGTGGTGGCGGTGGTGAGGAGTCTAACATGTAGTAGGGCTGGTAATGGTGGAGGTGGTGGTACTGATGTTGTGGTGGGATTAGCACGGCTGCGGCGCGGAGGAATGGCAATGGGTGGTGGTGGTGGTAGTGGGGGTTGCAGTTGTGGGGGTTGAGGGGAGGAGAGGGTGATGGGGGTAGTGTTTGAGGGGAGGTGTACCAGGGGAGGGGATCTACTAAACTATCTCTCCTGCCGGTGATGATGATGCCGGTGATGGTACACACACACACACACACACACACACACACACACACACACACACACACACACACACACACACACCGCGCGCGCACACGCACGCACGCACATACACACACACACACACACACACACACACACACACACACACACACACACACACACACACACACACACACACACACACACACACACACACACCAATCCCCCGGGGATTTTTCACTTGACAAATTCGGGCGGTTACTGTCCCCCTTGAGCAAGGGGATGGGATGTGTGGTGTGTGAGGTCCCAGCATTGCCCAAAGATCGGTAATAATGAGCTCCAAGCTCGCACTGAGAGGGTGAAACTGGCGATCGCGACCAGCTCGCGTGGACAAGACCATGGGTGAATGACACACACACACACACACACACACGCACATTAAAGCTGTCGAGTTATAGTGATGAGTTAAACATATGAAACATTTCATAACAACAACGAAAAGTAAAACAAAAAAATATACATATATAATAACAACTAAGCCTAAAAAATGATAAAAAAAAAGAAAAAATTACTACATCATACCTAAAGTAACGATAACTTTTGAGATTGATAACTGATTTATTCATTTCACACGTACCAATGCATTTTATCTTTAATTTTATTCATCCCCTCCCTACCCCCCCCCCCCCCCCCCGGCATGTGGAGGTAATAATTGATAGTGCCAATGACGCAACTTTTAATGGAGACATATATGAAGATACAACTGAAGTGATATTGTTGTGGGTGGCGAAAATATATTTAATCTATTTCACGACTCAATCTCGATCGGATTCCACTAATTCCACCGCTAAGGGAGTTTGTGGTGCAGTTGGTGAATGGGAGAGGAGCTGTGTGTAAGTATGTCTGTGTGTATGTGTGTGTGTCTGTGTGTGTGTGTGTGTGTGTGTGTGTGTGTGTGTGTGTGTGTGTGTGTTGTGTGTGTGTGTGTGCGCGTGTATGTGTGTGTGTGTGTGTGTGTGTGTGTGTGTGTGTGCGTGCGTGCGTGCGTGTGTGTGCCTTTAGTATGCTAGCTGCTGCTTGCTAGCATTGCTATGTAAACTTAGAGGCTACGGGATCATAAGATAGCTTTGCTTTCTCTCTCTCTCTCTCTCTCTCTCTCTCTCTCTCTCTCTCTCTCTCTCTCTCTCTCTCTCTCTCTCTCTCTCTCATGTATGTGTATTGAGGTTATTTATAATATGTATGTAAGTGTATGTATGTATAGAATATAATAATATATATATATATATATATATATATATATATATATATATATATATATATATATATATATGTCTATACATACATACACTTACATACATATTATAAATAACTCAATACACATACAATACATATATATATATATATTATAATATATATATATATATATATATATATTATATATATATATATATATATATATATATAGTATATTATATGTATATAATATAATATATATATATTTATATATATATATATATATATATATATATATATATAGTATATTATATAATATATATATGTATATATATATATATATTATATATAATATATATATTATATATATATATATATAATATATATATATATATATAGTATATATATTATATATATATATATATATATAATGTATATTATTATAT
>JACEEZ010010689.1:120000-130000 GCA_016584305.1 Chionoecetes opilio | reverse complement strand
ACCACTTTCTCCAGCATCTTGGACAGGCCGGTCGCTATGGCAATGGGCCTGTAATTGCCAGAGTTAGCAGGGTCCTTCACTTTGCTCTTCAGTAAAGGCACTAAAAGCACTGCCAAGACCAAAAGCCTGCAATGTGTGTGTATATGTGTGTGATGTGTATGTGTGTATCTGTGATGTGTGTGTATGTGTGTGTGTGTGTGTGTGTGTGTGTGTGTGTGGTGTGTGTGTGTGTGATGTGTGTGTGTGTATTTTGGGGTCCTTCGTATGTTTGGGGAGGCGGTGGCCAAGTGGTTAGCGTCTTGGAGTGCTGAACTCAATGTCCCGAGTTCGAATCCTGCCGGGGCAACTCTTTCAAGAGCCTGGTAGGGGAGCAGAAGGTCCCGAGTTCAAGTCTCACCAAGGAGCAACTGTTAAGCCATCGTCGAGTGACCGAAGCAACCCACATGCAGCGTATACCTGTCTGCCGATTGCGAGTGTGACGGTGGACTCTAGGGGCTGCATGCGCCTAACCTGAAGATCAAGAATATCATAGAAAATGGAATCTTCACCTGAGACCATAGGTGTCACTATAAAAATCCAGCCTGCGCCACCAACGGGTGAGATCGACCAACATCAAGACTCTCCATATGCCTACAGGCGCTATAGGTTACAACGTAAAAAAAAAAAAAAAAAAAAAAAAAAAAAAAAATAATAATAATAATATAATGTAAGGAAGATAAAAACAGGCAGATATGTATCATGTTCATATCAGACCTTCACTCTTATACACACACACGCACACGCACACACGCACAAACACGCACACACACCTTTCTTGGCCATCTTGTAATAATTTGCTTCATAAAACTGGACCAATATTCCGGCAAAACAAATACCTTGTTTGCGTCCCCGGCGGCGGCAGGTGCGTGAGCGAGGTCGGCCAGGGCAAGAAGGACCTAAGGGGAGAAAGATTGCTGCCCGACCCTCATATTGCTTCTTACCCACTTCCCTCCCCCTTGCGACTCCTCTCCCCCCCCCCCCCCACACACGTCCAAATTTGTCCTTTAACCTTGCCTAATATACTCGATCGTGGTCTCAATCCTCTCCTCTGCCTCTGTTTTTTCCTATTTTTTCCTCGCTCCCAGGCGTCCTCCTCCCTTCCCCCTTCACCCTGCCGTCAGTTTGTCCTTCACTCATATCCGTCTCCTGTAGGACCCCTCAGGATATTTTGTCGTTCTCTTGGACCTCCTATTTATTCGGATACTTCTCCTTCAGTGCCCAATCTCTCCTCTTTCCTGTCCCCTCATTTTCATCCTCCTCCTTTTTCTCCTCCTCCTCCTCCTCGTCCTCATCATCATCATCACCATCATAAAGTCATAGCAAATAATATGAAAATGCTGGGAATTCAACTAAGAAAACAATTTCAATTTCCGGAAGTGATCTGCGCTCTTGTTTTGAAAGTGAGGAGGAAGAAAATGCGTATGAAGGAAGAACTGTGGCACGTCAACTCAGACCCATGACTATAATAGCAAACTGATGATATTATGTAACGATGTTCAAGTGAAAAACAAATATGTATCAATATCACTTACTAAGAAGTCATAACCTGGTACAGTGCATACATACATTATATTATATATTTATGTGTTACGGTACTTTTAACATCAGTATTGTATCATTTTCATTAATTTATTCATTAGTTATGATTATTTCTATTATTATCACAATTGTTATTAATATTATTATTATTATTATTATTATTATTATTATTATTATTATTAATCTCATCATTAAAATCATTAATATTATCGTAAAATTAAACATAGCATCGAGTATATACCGTGGAAGTGAAAGTAAAAAGATATAGGACGGAAAGAGTGATTAAATGGAGTTTAGAAGATTAATGGAGAGAGAGAGAGAGAGAGAGAGAGAGAGAGAGAGAGAGAGAGAGAGAGAGAGAGAGAGAGAGAAGAGAGCAGGGTCCACTTGCCAAATAAAAGTATTATCAGAATAGAAAACGGGGGAAAGGAGTTACATAGGGCACCACACACACACACACCCCACACACACACACACACACACACACACACACACCACACACACACACACACACACCACGCGCGCGCGCCGATGATCAGGTGACATGTGCTGTCTTCCATTTTGTGGTAGGCGATCAACCTCAGCAGCACCCGGTATCCACAACAACACACTACACCACCCCTGACACAACACATGTCGAACACACCACATTGACACACACACAAAACTAACACAACATCCAACTCAGCACAAGGGCAAAACTGCATCCCACCACCACACACAAACCAGGGTAAACACACACACACCACACACACACCACACACACAACACACATCCCAACCCACGACCACAATACCCATCCACTACCCCCACTCAAAAACCACACACACCACCTCTCCCCACCTTTCCCAAACTACAAGAACACTCCACAGACCCTACCCCACTCACATAACACCACCACATGCTCCACACACACGACCACACACACTCACCGACTACGTACAGGTTGGATTTCTGGTTTCATTTTGTGGGTAGGCGATGTCTGCGCTCCGGGTATTTTTCACTGACAAATTCGGCGTTACCGTCCCCCTGAACAAGGGATGGGCTTGTGCTGTGTGTGAGGTCCCAGCATTGCACAAATGATCGGTATAGTGAGCTCCAAGCTCGCACTGAGGGTGAAACTGGCGATCGCGAGCCAGCTCGCGTGGACATGACCATGTGTTATAACACACACACCACCACTACCAACCACACACACACATCCACACATCCACTCTCGTCTCAAATATCCTTTCCACTTTCCCTCACTCAGAGTAAACTTACCCTCTCCCTCTTCCCTTTGGTCATCTCTTTGTCCCATAACTTACTAAGAGATACTCCTAGACTCTCTACCGCCTCACTATAAGCATCCCTTCACATGCTGCCAGACACGAGAGCCGACAACTGTACACTCCCGGAAGCTACGTACTGGTTGGAGTTTCAAGGGGTGTAGATTGGTGGTGGTGGTGGTGGTGGTGGGGAAAGGGATGGATAAGGGTGGTAGTGTTCCAATATTGTCCCTCGCCTGTATATGTCTTGTCCAATACCATTCACTAACTTCTCTCTCTCTCTCTCTCTCTCTCTCTCTCTCTCTCTCTCTCTCTCTCTCTCTCTCTCTCTCTCTCTCTCTCTCTCTCTCTCTTTTATTTCCACTCCGCTACTTGTTACTCATCTCCTTTATAGTTTTTTTTCCCCTTTGTTCTTCGTTTTTGTCGCCTTTGTCCTCCTCCTTTTTTACTCTGCTGTTCACAACACTCTGCTGTGCACAACCTGTCACCAGCTCCTTGGCTTTCTTCTTCTTCCTCCTCTTCCTCTTTCTCCTCCTCTCAGCTGCATATGAACTCACAAAGCAGAGGTCGGGCCACGCACGCAGAAAATTAAGTGAAATCTAATTTAAAGAAAAATACTCAGGTATAATATTTTTCTTGTTATTCTTTCTCGATTTATTTCCTTCTCTCTCTCTCTCTCTCTCTCTCTCTCTCTCTCTCTCTCTCTCTCTCTCTCTCTCTCTCTCTCTCTCTCTCTCTCTCTCTCTCTCTCTCTCTCTCTCTCTCTCTCTCTCTCTCTCTCTCTCTCTCAACTTTGCCACCCTCATCAAGTTTTTTTTTATTCCTTCTCACTTTAAAAAAAAAAATCAGGTTTCCACACATTCCTCCTAGATTTACCCTCTTCCACTTCACAACTTTCCTTCATAAATTCACAACCTTCACTCGCCTAGACTCCTTTTCCTCCTTTTCTCACTCCAGTACGTTTCCCTTACGTCTTCCCCCTTGTGCAGCTGCTGCCACATAATCGTACCGCTCTTAATCTCTCTCTCTCTCTCTCTCTCTCTCTCTCTCTCTCTCTCTCTCTCTCTCTCTCTCTCTGCCCGTCAGGGTGGCAAGGTTGGTAGAGACGTGAGTTCGCAATGTGCAGCGTCCCTGTGCATTCGGTCAGCGGTTCGAGTCCGCCTAGTTCGTGCTGACGTGGCGGCGCTTTGTATAGTCAATAACCTTGTAGTTGGTACTTGCAAAGTGTCTAGATAGGATGAAAATCTTATCTTATCTTATCTCTCTCTCTCTCTCTCTCTCTCTCTCTCTCTCTCTCTCTCTCTCTCTCTCTCTCTCTCTCTCTCTCTCTCTCTCTCTCTCTCTCTCTCTCTCTCTCTCTCTCTCTCTCTCTCTCTCTCTCTCTCTCTCGCTCTCTCTCTCTCTCTCAGCTCCCTTCTTGAGAGGAGGGTGTTAACATTTGATTTAAATATGTTCATGGTCAGAGCTGGGCAGTATTTAAATACATATGTATTTAAATACGTATTCATATACATTTGTGTATTTAGAAATGTATATGTATACATTGGTAGTCATGTATTTATATACAGTATTTAAATACTTTTATGAGTATTTAAATACATTGTATTTAAATACTTATAATATAAAAATGTAAATACTTTTTTATCAGTTAATTTGGCCATAAACCCGCCCAACTATATGGCAATCCTGATGTTACAGTGAACCAGTGTTTCCACTTGCAAGGAAATGTCCTGATTTGAAGGAAATTTAGGCCTGCGAAGGAAATTTGTAAGGAAGCCCAAAATCTAAGGAAATCCTAAGGAAATCCATTTTTTTTCGGACATGCTAAAATTTGTGTGTATTTAAAATGCATTTACAAATGTGTTTAAATACAATTAAGGTATTTATTATTTAGTATTTAAATACATTCGTAAAATGTATTTAGTATTTAGTATTTAAATACATTCAATGTATTTCGTGCCCAGCTCTGTTCATGGTTGCAAACTGGTTGCTCTCTCTCTCTCTCTCTCTCTCTCTCTCTCTCTCTCTCTCTCTCTCTCTCTCTCTCTCTCTCTCTCTCTCTCTCTCTCTCTCTCTCTCTCTCTCTCTCTCTCTCTCTCTCTCTCTCTCTCTTCTTTTTCTCTCATCATGTTCTTGCTACCCTGCCACTACTTCTTTTCATTTCGGCTTTCATTAACGTTTTTATTCGCCTTCCTCCTTATCCCTTCCTTTCCCCTTTCCTCTTGCTCCCTTACGTCTGTATACAGGCAGTATTTGAACACCTCGTTATAAATTAGCTCCAAAGGCCCCGCTTTTTGTCTGTCTGTACAGAAAAAGTAAAATGGTGTTTAAAAAAGTTTCCACGTCATTTAGTTATAAGTAATACTAAAACATCGAGAGAGAGAGAGAGAGAGAGAGAGAGAGAGAGAGAGAGAGAGAGAGAGAGAGAGAGAGAGAGAGAGAGAGAGAGAGAGAGAGAGAGAGAGAGAGAGACTTATTCAATCCTTCATTTGCTCACTAACTGAATGAATGACTGGCCTAACAATATGGTAAACCAGGAACTTAAATTGCTAATTTTAAGGAAAAAAAATATAACGACTCTTCCCTGTTGATATCCAGGAGACAAGCCAAGGAAATTTTTCTTCCATACTGCTATTCTTGTCCCTAACCACTCGCTTTGTGTCAGGTAGTACTACCCTACCTGGTATTTTACTTACCTAACACAACTAATAGCAACGTAGAGTAACCTGAATTTTAAAAAAATTGTGAATATAAGTAGCGGTTTTTTTTTTTGGGTTTTTTTTTGCATGCACTTCAAGAGCTCCTTATCCGTCTGTATTATTCATGAATTTTTATATTTTGCCAAACTGAAATACTTAATTTCCGGGTATAGATTCGTTTTGTCACCCGTGCCATATCTCGTCTACTACCTTAATGAGGCCTATAATTTCTGCTTCAGCATAGAGTGGATATATTACTAATTTTCGGAAACCCAAAATAAACTCTTACTTTCACCGGAAACCAGTAGAAAGTGCCTTTTTGCAAAGGGCCCTTAATTATATTGGGTAGCTCCATTCATAACACTATGTTAAAGGCCACTGGGCGCCATATCGTTTCCCAGGCCTCTTCACTCACTCAGACCTGGGGAGGTTCTCAATCCTAATTTCGCTGCTTTTTATCAGTGTAATGCCGTGCAGCGGTGCTGTCGCATGAAACAACAGGTCTGGACATAGACCACTGTATACCTGGACTGCGCATGGAATATCGGCCTGTTGCACATGGGCCTGAACTTGTCCTGAAGTCGGAGGGCCGCTCGGATTCATATATATATATATACGCATCATATAGACTGATTTATCAGTATATATGATATACTGTAACCTTCGTAAATGTTTGTTCTATAATATTATCAAATAAAAAACAGTAAAACACGCTAAAAAAAAATGCCATTACGAGACTGAAGAAATATGCATGAACTTAATATTCACTTCAACTCTTCGCCATTTAAAACTTTGCGAGTCAACTTTTATCATGAAGGGTATCAATAGAAGCGCAATTTTATTAGCTTTCCATTGAGTGTATTTCGTTTTCTGATAAATGATTTACCGCCATGCATAAATTAGCGTTAACTAAATAAATAAAATCTTCAATCGGGTAATTTTCCCGATTGATGAGGTTATTTATTTAGTTAACTCTAATTTATACATGGTGCTAATTCGTTTATCAGAAAACGAAATATATAAGTAAATAGATAACATCATCAATCGGGAAAATTACCCGATTGATGATTTTATTTATTTATTTAACGCTAATTTAAGTTTTAATTAATTTATCAGATAACGAAATATATCAATGGAAAGTTAATAAAATTGCGCTTCTATTGATACCCTTCATGATAAAAGTTGACTCGCAAAGTTTTAAATAGCGAAGAGTTAAGTGAATATTAAGTTCATGCATATTTCTTCATAGTCTCGTAATGGCATTTCTTTAGCGTGTTTTACTGTTTTTTATTTGATAATATTATAGAACAAACATTTACAAAGATTACAGTATATCATATATACTGACAAACCAGTCTATATGATAGTCCATAGACCACTATATCTCTTTGTCGGGCTATGCAGCTTGTAATTTCAAAACATTGTCGCGTGACCAGTCCAGGTATACAGTGGTCTATGGTCTGGATTAAAATTGTACAGATTTCCTGCACCCCTGAACGAAGGAAATTATGGGTAAACAAAGTTAGCCGTTTGGACTGGACACCGTCTTCATCTTTTTTTGCGTCAGGTATGTTTCCTTGTGTTGTCAAACACTTGAACTTGAAATAAGAACATAAGGAAGCTACAAGAGGCTGGTATATAGACCTACACGTGGTAGTTCATGTAATACATATACATTTCTTACATCCATCTTTAACCCCTTCCATATTATTCGCCTAGTCTTTTGAAACTCCTTATCGTCCATGCACTAACTACCTGATAGCCGAATCTATTCCAGGTGTACTCTATAGGTGTTCAAGTTCACTCCTATTTGTCATGTAAGTTAGTATGAAATAAGATAGACGAGGATTAAGGAATAATCCATGGAGACTTAAGTAAAAGCTGTGGTTGGAACAACGTTGGGATATTTAATTCGCTGTTATAGTTTATTTCTTATATAATGAAATAATAATGATAACTCAAAGACTAATGCATACAGTAGTCTTTGGATAAATCTTTAGTAGTCCAGACACAAAGTCCATATACATTTATGTAATACAATACAGTATGAATCAAAGATATACAATTTAAACTAAGACCTAAATTTTAATTAAATATAAATATGCACACCCTTTATGCTATTAAAGGTAAAGATGGTGGCATACGCTATGCACTGCTTGTCATCGGTGCTCATCTCCGTCGCATTAGTCTTTGAGGCTGTGGTGGGTGACAACCCGGTACCCCGGTACACAGGGATAGCGTGACATCCGGGTTACAGTTACCTTCCCCAGGTTTCTCCAGGTACCCATATATCAACCCTGAACGGGGGATGAACAGCTGGGTGGGCTGGTTATCTATGAAGTCATACATGCAACAGATTACACCAATGCTTCACATTTTTTATTTAAATCATACGTCACTACCATAATTTACAATAATTTATGCAAGTATTGTATTTATCAGGGATTCTTAGTCAATCTATAAACCTGCACACAAGTTTCCCTATCACAGCCTGACAATTTATAACTTTACAGTAAGCAAACATGTCACTTGCACTGCACCAGCCAGATAATCTATGCAAATACGTGAAAGCATTATTGTATGCAATGTATACATTTCCTAGGATTCTTACCTACATCATCGTGTAGATTTCTTCATTCTGATTATTTTGAGCCCCCTTTCCCATGGCACAATTGAATAATAATAGCATTACATGTAGCACCGAAAATCCACTGTTATTTCAGCCATAAACGGTTAAGTTAGGTTAGATCAGATTGGTTACGTTAACGGTGGGGTTTGATTTAGTAACAGATGATATAAAAAATATTAAAAAATTACCAATACTATGGCAGTGCGAGGCGGAGCAAGGTTAACGGCGGGGCGGGCCGGGTGGGCATCCCCCCATACCTGTAAACAAACATTTATTTCCGACAAAAAAGAGTACCAGATTCATTCAAGACGCATCAAAACTATTCAGGAAAACCAAGTCCCGAAATCAGTGAAAACCCACTACCGAAATTTTACCCCTTATCCTGCCTCCTCGTGGCGCCCCTTGTCCTGGTGGGGTGGGTGATGAGCGCCAGGGAAGTCGAAGAAGTCGAAGAAGTGTGGGAGTAACACCTTAGTATCGGTGACTTTATTCTGGTTGAGTGTTTTGGTGTTTGCTGCTTGATCACCCTTTTTTGTTGTTGTTTTTATGAATGTCTTAGCTTTATTGCTTATCAATGTTCTTGCTGTTTCCTTGTTTTTCACATCAGTAACAATATTGTTTCTTCATATCTGCAGCCTGTTCATCTGCTAGGAGTAAAAATGTTGTAAGTTCTCATCATTTGTCAGTGTGTTGTCTTGTAGAAAGTTAAGTTTTTCCTGATGTCCTTATATTTCTCGCAGTGTAATAGGAAGTGTTCTAAAGTTTCATCTTGTCCAGTGTTACATGTCGTGCATGTTGTGTACCCGTTGGTAAGTCTATTCCTGTAGTTTGATTTCAGCGTGTTGCTTCTGCATCTAATCAAAATTGTGGTGGATTATCATCATTATCAAAATAGTCTATTTCTTTTGTGTATTTGTATGTTCTGTAAAGTCTAAGTGTCTCTTTTTCAAGTAGCACTGCTTTCCATTTCTTGGTATCATGTTCTTTTAATTTATCAGTTATATCTTGTTGTGCTTTGATACTAAATTGGTATATGTTGGTATTAAACTTTTTTAAATAACTGTTGACTGTTCCGGTCCAGTAATCAATCCCATTTTCTTGTCTTTGTAGCAAGTATCGTTTCAGTAGATCATTTGTAGAATGAGCCATAATGTATCTTATGTATAAGAGTTTAGCTTTGGCATCTCTGGTTTTCATCAAAGATGATCCAATTCTTCTTTAAGGAAACTGTTTGGTGTGTATTTGGGGGCTCGTAGTATTGTTCTGAAAGCTTTGTTCTCTGTTGTTTGGACTTTTTATAGGTTATTGTTATTGTAAGGTATGATGCCTTGACAGTAGAGAAGCTTGGGTAACACCGATTGGTTCCAGTATGTTTTCCCAATGAGGAGCCTGTTTGTGCTTTTTACCACTACTGCTGCCCTTACATTTACTCAATTTTTGGGCTTCTTTTATGGTTTCTTTCTTGAAGTGTTCAAAGCATCTTCTTTTGTTGGTGATATTTATCCCCAAATATTTTATTTCCTTTGTTATTTTGATATCATAGAGATTATCAAGAGCTGTTTCATGGTTTTAAATCATTATATGGCTTTTATCTTTATTGATCTCAAGGCCACTTGCTTTTGCTGTTTCTTTGAGTGTCAATGTCATGTTTAGGGCATCTTCTTCACTTTGTGCTAAAAGAAGGCCATCATCTGCATAAAACAAGGCAGGGATAAAGCATATATCATCTTTGAATCCATTTTTTGTTTGGTTCAGGTGTAGGATGATGATATATGCTATCATGAATAACAGTGATGTTGACCCATTGCAGCCTTGCCTTATTCCAC
>JACEEZ010010689.1:100000-105000 GCA_016584305.1 Chionoecetes opilio | reverse complement strand
ATTTAGGCCGATAACCTGCACATTGTAATATAAAGATCAGGAGTTACCGCCATCCTACGGTGAACAATCAGGAACATTATGTGGATCCAGTCACATGATTACACACGCAAGGTACTAGGTAGTATATAGTAAGTGTAACTGAGGTAGACTGATTTTGATTAGCTTGGTTTCGATGTTTAAGTGTACAGTGTCATTAACATTGAAACATTACTCAAAATTATTAAACTTCTCATCATCCTGCAGCATCAAGTACTTGTAGCTGAGGTAAACTACGCACTGTAGTGTAAATGTTCAGGTAGTCCGCACGCAAAGTGTAAAAACACAGGTAAATCGCACGCTAAAGTGTAAAAATCCAGGTAGACCGCACACTTAAGTATAAAAATTCAGGCAGGCCGCACGCTAAAGTGTAAAAATCCAGGTAGACCGCACGCTGAAGTGTAAATGTTCAGGTAGACCGCACACTAAAGTGTAAAAATCCAGGCAAACCGCACGCTAAAGTGTAAAATCCAGGCAGACCGCACGCTAAAGTGTAAAAATCCAGGCAGACCGCACGCTAAAGTGTAAAATCCAGGCAGACCGCACACTAAAGTGTAAATGTTCAGGTAGACCGCACACTAAAGTGTAAAAATCCAGGCAGACCGCACGCTAAAGTGTAAAATCCAGGTAGACCGCACGCTAAAGTGTAAAATCCAGGCAGACCGCATGGTCTGCCTGCATGGTCTGCACGCAAGGTCAGACCGCACGCTAAAGTGTAAAATCCAGGTAGACCGCACTTGTAATGTTCAGTAACCAGCTAATATAAAAATGTTGAGGCAGACCGCACGCTAAAGTGTAAAATCCAGGTAGACCGCACGCTAAAGTGTAAAATCCAGGTAGACCGCACGCTAAAGTGTAAATGTTCAGGTAGACCGCACGCTAAAATATAAAAATGTTCAGGCAGACCGCACGCTAAAGTGTAAAATCCAGGTAGACCGCACACTAAAGTATAAAAATTCAGGCAGGCCGCACGCTAAAGTGTAAAAATCCAGGCAAACCGCACGCTAAAGTATAAAATCCAGGCAGACCGCACACTAAAGTGTAAAAATCCAGGCAAACCGCACGCTAAAGTATAAAATCCAGGCAGACCGCACGCTAAAGTGTAAAAATCCAGGCAGACCGCACGCTAAAGTATAAAATCCAGGCAGACCGCACACTAAAGTGTAAAAATCCAGGCAGACCGCACGCTAAAGTGGTAAAATCAGTGTAGGACCGCACGCTAAAATATAAAAATGTTCAGGCAGACCGCACGCTAAAGTGTAAAATCCAGGTAGACCGCACGCTAAAGTGTAAAATCCAGGTAGACCGCACGCTAAATAATTCAGGTAGACGCACTAAATAAAATGTTCAGGCAGACCGCACGCTAAATTGTAAAATCCAGACTGACCGCACGCTAAAGTGTAAATGTTCAGGTAGACCGCACGCTAAAATATAAAAATGTTCAGGTAGACCGCACGCTAAAGTGTAAAAATCCAGGTAGACCGCACGCCAAAGTGTAAAATCCAGACTGACCGCACGCTTAAGTGTAAATGTTCAGGTAGACCGCACACTAAAGTGTAAAAATCCAGGCTGACCGCACGCTAAAGTGTAAATGTTCAGGTAGACCGCACGCTAAAATATAAAAATGTTCAGGTAGACCGCACGCTAAAGTGTAAAAATCCAGGTAGACCGCACACTAAAGTGTAAAAATCCAGGCTGACCGCACGCTTTAAGTGTAAATGTTCAGGTAGACAGCACGCTAAAGTGTAAATATCCAGGTAGACCGCACGCTAAAGTGTAAGTGTTCAGGTAGACCGCACGCTAAAGTGTAAGTGTTCAGGTAGACAGCACGCTAAAGTGTAAATGTTAAGGTAAACCGCACGCTAAAGTGTAAATATCCAGGTAGACCGCACGCTAAAGTGTAAGTGTTCAGGTAGACCGCACGCTAAAGTGTAAGTGTTTCAGGTAGACCGCACGCTAAAGAGTAAGTGTTCAGGTAGACCGCACGCTAAAATGTAAAAATGTTCAGGTAGACCGCACGCTAAAGTGTAAAAATGTTCAGGTAGACCGCACGCTAAAGTGTAAAAATGTTCAGGTAGACCGCACGCTAAAGTGTAAAAATGTTCAGGTAGACCGCACGCTAAAGTAGTACTGAATCAAAAATCAATACCATCATATTAAGTGTTCCTGCTATTCCCCTTTCGTGCTGTTCGGTGTAAAACGACATATCAAGTAATTTCCAGAATGTGGTAATGAAAACAGTGAATAACTAATAAACACTAATTTTGCTTACCTGCCTGGATAGTATTTTCAGGACAGGTAATGAGCCGGAAATTAATGATTTGACAGGTAGATTAACCCTGTAATAACCAACGTGATGATTCTCGACAAGATATTGATGTAATATTATTAACTGCACCAGGAAGATCAAGCGTGTGTGTGATTTTTTTCTGTGCACATTGAAAAATGAAAATTAAGAAGGGGTAAGAGAGAGAGAGAGAGAGAGAGAGAGAGAGAGAGAGAGAGAGAGAGAGAGAGAGAGAGAGAGAGAGAGAGAGAGAGAGAGAGAGAGAGAGAGAGAGAGAGAGAGAGAGAGAGAGAGATATTAGGTCACCAAGGTTACTGTACACCACCACACACGTGCCTCCGCCCCTCCCCCGCGTCACATTTCTCTCTCCTCCTATACACACACACACACACACACCACTTGACACACATGCTAAGTATCACTTTATTAATACAGTAACTATTCATGAAAAGATTCAAACACAACACTCGTGGCATAAGGTCAGGGAAACATCTCCCTTGTTTTGCCTCTTAGAATTTGTTCGTGTTAGCATTATAATTTTTTAACGCGATGTCATTTTTATCTTGGACTGACTTCTGACGTTAATATTAGTTTATGTTTTAGTTTTTTTTTCCATTGTGCATTATGGTATTCTTATAACGCTTCGTTTTCATTGATTTCTACACTATGATGATAAGAACTTGATCAACTCTATGACTGCTTTTTAATTAAGTTCTTCTCTTATTCCTTGAAGGTATTGTGGAATTCCACAATAGCCTTCATAATAGAACATTTATCTTAAAACCTTTTTTATTATCATTATCATTATCATCTTTGAATCCATGACGTATTAGTAAGACTTAACAGTAGTGTAATGGATGAAGCCTTCGTCAAAGAAAACTTTAATCCCGAGTCTACAGAGTTCCCAAGAAGAGGAAACTTAGATGCTAGGACGTATTATCAACAGTATTGGATCAAGACTTCCTCGCACGTGTTCCCCAAGACTTTCTCCAACGGTATACCAATATACGTATCATGGCCCTATTATTTTTAAGTTGATGTAACCTTGCCAAGCCTCTTTTGGTGAAATTATAATACTGGATACTTCCCATTCATCTTATCAGCCTCTCTGAAATTATCATCCTCCTTCCTCTCCTCTTTGACTTTTCTATTCTTATGCCTCTAACTCGTAGAAACTATAGTGGTAGAAAGTTGTCACACAGGCAGCCCCGTATGGCTCACTAGGTTTATTGATATTTTTTCTTCCTTTGTATTCCTCCGACTCCTCCTTCTCTTCCTACTCCCTTTGCCTCCTCTTATTCCTCCTCTCTTACGACACAGTTCCTTTCCTGTATTGATCTCACACGAGTGGTTACATAGCATAGCACTGTAACCCTGCTGTGAGGCAAGAAATGTGTTCAATTTCCTACTTTACTTACGTTCTTATATTTCTACATACTTCCGCCTCCTCTTCCTATCTTCGTATCACTTAACTTCAGACATTTTTCAGTCCCATTTTTACATTGATCACTCTTCCACACTCTCATTCGTCAAGCAGATACGCACAAAAAACAAGAGTTGATTTTTTCTCTCGCATGCACGTGTTGGTGCGATATTTGGATGAAAGAATGCCAAGAGTTTATGAAAAGTTCCGTTCTTGCATCACCTACATCATCACCCCTTCCTCTCACGTGTGTGTGTGTGTGTGTGTGTGTGTGTTCCGTTAATGATAAAAACTAAAATAACTAGTGAGGGAGTTGGTGGAGCGAAAAGTCTGGAAGACAAGAAGAGAGAAGTGATGAAGGAAGCTAATGGAAGAGAAGAGGGAAATGAAAGTATAGAATAAGTCCTATATAAGGGATCATGGGGAAGAGGGGGAGGAGGAAGAAAGAAGAGGGAGGGAGGGAGAAAGAAGAGGGAGGGTGAGTCTTCCTCATGCTAAGCCACGTGTTTGATGACGTAGCAGTTGTAAGCCCCGCCCATCGCCTCTCTCCTAACCACACGTGCCGAACCCCCCCCCCCCTTCTCTCTCTCTCTCTCTCTCTCTCTCTCTCTCTCTCTCTCTCTCTCTCTCTCTCTCTCTCTCTCTCTCTCTCTCTCTCTCTCTCTCTCTCTCTCTCTCGTTCTTTTTTTTTTTACATTTGTTAATAATTTGGATTCTCTCTCTCTCTCTCTCTCTCTCTCCTCTCTCTCTCTCTCTCTCTCTCTCTCTCTCTCTCTCTCTCTCTCTCTCTCTCTCTCTCTCTCTCTCCTCTCTCTCTCTCTCTCTCTCTCTCTCGTTCTTTTTTTTTTACATTTCATAATTTGGATTCTCTCTCTCTCTCTCTCTCTCTCTCTCTCCTCTCTCTCTCTCCCCTCTCTCTCTCCTCTCTCTCTCTCTCTCTCTCTCTCTCTCTCTCTCTCTCTCTCCTCTCTCTCTCTCTCTTCTCTTCTTTTTTTTCTTTTTTATTTAAACAACTTACATCATGGTTGACGTGGGCTACAAATGGTAAGGAGGTTCATGAAGGCATTAAGTGGCAGAAACTTAAGATGTCCCCTGTCCCGGGACATCTATCCGAAAGCTATGCCTTGTAAGATAATAAGTAAGTAGTAAGTACACAGTGTTACAGGCTGAGGGTCACTATCCGTCACAGGCACTTGTCAGGCGCACTATTGACACGTACACTGTATGTCACTGTGTCTACTAAGTGTCAATGGT
>JACEEZ010010689.1:85000-97500 GCA_016584305.1 Chionoecetes opilio | reverse complement strand
AGAGAGAGAGAGAGAGAGAGAGAGAGAGAGAGAGAGAGAGAGAGAGAGAGAGACTGTCAGAAAGAAATGTCAATTGCTCAGTAAATTATCCTCATATTATACTATACATAATAGTCATATTATGATATTCAGTAAAGAATATTGTGGATATGTGCATATAACCAGACAGTCACACCTACATAATATTCATACCTCTTAATAATTCCTACACATACATCCTATGTTGCAACACTTGTATGACACATGAGAACAGCGCGCACTGCTTCGCCGCTCCATGTAACTTAGTCGTTGTCCCGCGGTCAGACCTTCAAGACCGGCTCTCCGCCAGGTGGTCGCGCATATCTCTGTTCTTTAGAATAAACACCTACGGAAGATGCTCGTTTCTCCTTCGGATAAACTCCCCTCAACCACTCCGGTTAATCACTGCAACCCTGAGTAACATGGCGCAGATCGCAGGTATAAGAACATAGAGACGGGCAACGACTCCCGCCATTCCAACGACTCCCGCCTGGACGCCACGAGGCATCTCTTCACCGACCCACGCTTCTTCTCTGGATTTACTTCATCTCCAGCATCGTGTGCTCGTGTGCCTGTGGACAGACGTAAGGCGTGTGGACTGCGTACGTATGACGGTATGGTCACCAGTGTACCATAAGTGCTGTGTGTGCTTTTCAGTGTGCGTTTCTTGTACCAGGGCCCCGTTGGTTGTTCATCATCACCCGCTTGGTACGGCTGACCTTGAAACCAGGTGCGGGCGGCTAGAGACCCCCCTTTGTCACCTACCCCGCTCCAACGCCACACACACAACCCACATTCCCTGTGTTTTTGATATTCCACGTACGGTGGTTATCGGTTAGCGTCTCCCTTCAAGATGTCATTCCCCGTTTTGTCACCCGCGGCAAGCGGCTCGGAGGATGGCGAAGAGGAAATCGCTTCCCCACCCTTTGAACCACTAAACACAACACATTCATCCCCGCTACCGAGGGACGCGATATCAAGTTTGATTCGCTATTTGGAGGAGTCCCGGTTATCAGCTGATAACCGATGAAGAGGAGAGGTGCCAGCGTGACGAGGAGAGACGATTACGTGACAGCGAGGCCAGGAGAAAGGAGGAGGATTCACGGTTCCAAGTTCTTGTCACACTTCTGTCTCCTTTGCACAGACCGCAGTCTGCGGCCAGCGCGCGGGACATTCCTTCACCTCGAAGCCGGTGCGAGCGGCGCATTACCCACGGTCGCGACTCCCGCGACAACCACCGCCCCACTCGCCGCTTCTCCTGTGGCTGTCACGCCCACCGTCGCAACTTCCGCTGGCAAGCATGTGGCCCACAGTCCACCGACGTTGCTGGCCGATTCTTCCTTCCAAGTTTTCCGGCAGTGGCGTCGTCTGTGGGAAGATTACTCTACCGTGTTGGATTCACAGAGGCTGCCACGACATAAACAACTCATCCAGCTGCGGATGGCTGTGTCACTGGACGTACAAAGGATCCTAGAACATACCCTAGGGATCGCACCTGACACTTCCTTGACTGTGACAGAGGTCTTAGACACCCTACAGTCCTACTTCAAGAGTCAACGAAATGAAGCACTACGCCGTCGAGAACTCCTGTGTTGTAAGCAGGCTGACGGCGAGTCATTCTCCGATTTCTTCGTACGCCTGAAGAACCTGGCAGAGGAGGTCGACTTGTGTACTGGTAACGCTATGACGTGCGCGGAGATCCAATTGAAAATGGTTCTGCTGATGGGTGTGCGAGATGAAGAGCTGATTCAACGCCTTATCTCCCTAGACACAGGCGCTTCTCTTCAAGACGTGGTCACCTGTCCACCTGTTCCTTCGAAGCCACCCGCCATACAGCCTCCGCTATATACTCGTCTCCAAGCCAGCTTCGCGTCATGTCTACCTACAAGAAAGGCAGGCGCCACGACAAGACGCTTCATTCACCTCAACAGCCACCTTCAGGTCAGCGCGTGAAGACTCAACATAGAACAGCGGTTCCCAGCCCTGTGCGCGGCGTCATGGCCCAAAGTGTCCGGCCAGGGCTGCGTCTTGCTACAACTGCGGCCGTCAAGGTCATTGGGCGGGGACTGACAAGTGTCCCGCCAAGACAGCCCAATGCCGCCTCTGCACCAGGACCGGCCACTACGACAGTTTCTGCCGCAACACGCCTAGCCACGATGGCCAAGGTGGCGCGTTAAACGTTGGTCGCGCATCACCCACCTCACGGCGTAAATACAGCAACTGTCGTAGCCTAACAGATGTCTCACCTTCCAGTGCCATGACTCCCACCCCGGTCTGCGTTCACCTGGTGCACGGCGAGTCCACTTCAAGGCTCCAGATGTTACCAGACACAGGCGCCGACGTCACTGTCATCGGCACGAGACACCTGCAAATGCTTCACATCCCCCTCAGCAGCCTACAGCCTCTACCGGCCACTACTACGCTGACAGCGGATGGGTCAGTAATGACACCTGCTGTGGGATGTTTTTATGCTACTTTACGGCTCCACGGGAAATCTTGTACCGCCAAGATACAGGTGCACGAGGGTATTCAAACGCCCCTCCTTTCCTACGGCCACTGCATGGAGCTGGCTATCATTTCACCTGCCTTCCCGAAGCCACTATTGGAGGTCAAGCACGTCAACAGATGCGCTGAGATGACTCTCCCTCCGACCACGTCCCCGTCAGCTGCACGGGCGCACTTTCTGCGCGAGTTTTCGGACGTGTTACTCTCCAATGCGGATCTCAAAACGTCTCCTCTGAAACCGATGGTGGGCAAACCCATGAGGATTCACGTGAAGGAGGGAGCCGTACCATTCGCCATTCACACACCGAGGCAGGTTCCCTTCGCTTTCCAGCGTCAAGTTCAGGAGGAACTTGAGTCGATGACACGTCAGGGAATCATCAAGCCTGCCGGTGACGACCCTTCAGAGTGGTGTCACCCGCTAGTCGTCGTGGCTAAGGATAAAGGCTTGAGAATCACGGTTGACTTGACGAAACTCAACGCTCAAGTGGCCCGCCCGACACATCTTGCCCCAACTCCATTCACCGTCGTCCGCAATGTCAACCCGTCAGCGCGTTTTTTTCACCACAGCGGACGCCTTGTGCGGGTACTGGCAGTTGGAACTACACGAGGACGACCAACACCTGACAACCTTTATCACACCATACGGCCGCTTTCAACACTGCAGAGGTCCCATGGGTTTCTCGGCTACCGGTGACGCTTACTGTCTCCGCGGCGACATGGCCCTGCAGGGTGTAGATAACTGCGTTAAGGTGGTTGACGACATTCTCCTCTTCGACGACGACTTCCCCACGTATCTCCAACGTATTCACCAGATGCTCACTAGATGTCGCAAGTACGGGATCACACTTAACAAGGACAAGTTTGTGGTCGCCGCGCCTAGTGTGAGCTTCTGCGGGTATAACCTCTCAACTGAGGGCGTGGCCGCGGATGAGGACAGAGTCAGTGCCATCCGGGACTTCGCGACTCCCGCTAACTTGACTGACCTCCGCTCATTCATGGGCCTGGTGAACCAGCTGTCAGAGTTCACCCCAGCCATCGCCGCTGCCGCCCAGCCACTCCTCCCCCTGATGAGCCCGAAAAGATCGTTTACTTGGACACCTGATCACGACGAGGCCTTCAGTTGTGTCAAGACGGCGCTGCTTCGACCGCCGATTCTCGCTCACTTTGACCCAGCACTTCCAGTTATTCTTCAAAGTGACGCCTCTCGCCTCTACGGGCTTGATTACGCCCTTCTGCAAAACCATGGCCAGGGACGCACATGTCTCGTTCAGTGTGGCTCAAGATTCCTCGCTGACGCCGAGACCCGCTATGCCACCATTGAACTCAAGCTGCTAGCCGCCGCCTGGGCCATGTCGAAGTGCAGGCCTTACTTGATAGGCCTACAGAGCTTCACGTTGATGACGGACCATCGACCCCTGATCCCGATTCTCAACCACTACACCTTGGACGCGGTTGAGAACCCTCGCCTCCAACGCCTCAAGGAGAAGGTTTCGCCCTACCTGTTTACGGTCGTGTGGCGTTCTGGGAAGCAGCTCTGCATCCCCGATGCCCTGTCACGAGCCCCAGTTAGCCGCCCCACGCCAGAGGACGAGATGGTGTGCGCCTAAGCCGTAGCACACCTCAGGAGCGTCGTGTCCCTCAACGCCATGAACCAGAATCAGGACCCTTCACACCTCGATCCGCCACACCAAGACGCCAATAGGACGATCCAGGAACTCCGAGCCGCAGCAGCGACAGACCCGTCGTACACCCGCCTACGGGACTGCGTGACGTCAGGATTCCCTCCTAATCGGTACACCCTGCACAGCTCTGTACTCAATCAATCAATCAATCATTGGGGGCATACGCCGGGGGGCGCGTCGCCTCGCCCACCCTACGACGTCACTCCCGGGGGTCACCACGCGCGAGTTCCCATGCAGGCTCCTTTCCCATACCAAGCAGCTCTCGACAAGAAACATCAACTTGCCCAGCCACGAGCCTTGTGGGCGCCCCCTTTGCCTCCTCCACGCCGGAGTGTCTCTTACAGATACAACCCGATGGGAAGGATCGGTTTCAGGGTAGCGTGCCACATGCCCATATAGCCGAAGTTGGCGCTGACGGACTATGCAGGTAATAGGCCTCGATTCAGTCTCGCGCTGCAATCGCTGATTTGACACGTAATCATCCCAGCGATACCCCATGATTCTGCGAAGACACTTATTACCAAAGGCATTGATTCGTCTCTTCAAGTCACTATTTAGTGTCCATGTCTCACAACCATAGAGTAAGACAGGGATCACAAGCGACTTGAAGATCCGGATCTTTTTCCTTCTGCACAGGTACCGACAACGCCAAATACTCCCGCTGAGCGAGTCCATAACACCGTGGGCTATGCCAATCCGCCGTAAGACTTCTTGACGTGACCCGCCGTCATTATGGACTGCGCTACCAAGGTATGTAAAACTTTCCAAGATCTCAATGTCCTCGCCACACGCATGAACAGACTGTACTGCTTCATCTAGTAAGTCTCCAAACACCTGGACCTTGGCCTTGAGCCAGGAGACCTCAAGTCCCAAAGGCTTTGCCTCCTCGTGCAGCGCCTCGAGAGCCATCACCAGGACTTCCAGGGACTCAGCAAAGATTACTGCATCATCGGCAAAAACAAGATCAGTGATCTTGGTGTTGCCGACGGATGCTCCACAATCACTTTGATCTACAACCTTGTCCAATACCCAGTCCATACAAGCGTTGAAAAGTGATGGGGCAAGGACGCACCCTTGCCTCACTCCTGTATTCACAGGAAATAAGCTGGATGCACCTGCCCCACACTTCACAGCACTCTCAGTCCCAGAATACAGACCAGTTATCAAACCAATAGACCTTGCAGGAATCCCTCGAAGTCGCAGAAGATCCCAGAGTGACTCACGATGCACTGAGTCAAACGCCTTCTTGAGATCAACCTAGGCTGCAAGCATCCCCTGTCGAAACTCACGTCGGCGTTCCACCAGGACACGAAGCGCTAGGATACGGTCCGTTGTTGACTTACCAGGCGTGAACCCAGACTGCTGAGGTCTCTGATGCTTCACCAGATGACTGCGAATCCGTGTCAGCAATAGATGGGCAAGCACCTTGCCTGGTACGCTGAGCAGTGTAATACCGCGGTAATTGTTGCAGTCCTGACGGTCCCCTTTCCAGATAGGGACGACCAGCCCCCTTTTCCAGTCAGGAGGAATGGTACCTGATTGTCACACGGCAGTCAGGACAGCATGCAACCCGCGGATCATGGCCTCACCCCCAGCTTTGAGGAGCTCTGCACTGATATTACAAACACCAGCTGCCTTTCCACCCCTCAACTTTGCTACAGCCTCTCTGACTTCGTCAGAGAGGCTGAAGCACTACAGCCTTTGTCTGTACTCCCCTACTGGAAATTTCTTGACTGCCTGTACGCAGACAGGGAGCTGGTTCCTGCAGCCCACCGCCGCCGCACCCTTGCTCGGCTGCACGACAGTCACCGAGGTGTCGCAGCCACGAAGCGCCGGGCACAGCAGACTGTCTTCTGGCCAGGTATCGATGCCGACATTACCAGTACCGTCCAAGCCTGCGAGCCATGCCAGATCCTACAGTCCAGTCAGCAACAGGAACCACTACTGTGCGACGGCCACCCCTCCAGGCCTTTCGAGTTCGTCTCCGCAGACTTTTTCTCCGTCGCCGGGAAGTCGTTCCTGGTCATCGCGGACAGACTCTCCGGGTGGCCTGTGGTCGTCCCCTGCGGGGTCGATACTACCGCCACGCACACCATACGGCTCTTCTGCCGGTACTTCCGGGAAGTTGGTGTCCCGCTCTGCCTCAGGACTGACGGCGGGCCCCAATTCACCAGCACTGCCTTCCGGAACTTCACGGAGCGCTGGGGTGTCTACCCACGCGGTATCTTCGCCGTATTACCCCCAGTCTAATGGCCACGCCGAGGCGGCCGTCAAGTCGGTGAAACACCTCATCCTCAAGACGGCGCCCAACGGCAACATCGACAGTGAAGACTTCGACAGGGGTCTCCTGGAGCTTCGCAACACTCCTAACTCCACGGGACGATCCCCTGCGATGACACTTTATGGCCACCCGCTCCGCTCCTGTGTCCCTGCCCATCCTGAGTCCTTCTCGGAGGAGTGGCAGGCCCGCACAGAGGACTGTGATCGCCGAGCTGTCGCCCGTGCTGAGCAGGTTAAGGCTCAGTACGACCAGCATACCCGCCCCCTACCCAGGCTGTGTGTCGGCTAGACCGTCCGTGTCCAGGACCCGACATCACACCGCTGGGACAAGGTCGGGATTGTTATGGGCTGCGGCACGACCAGGGACTTCGAGGTGCGTCTTCCCAGTGGGCGCGTCTGGTGGCGAAACCGCCGTTTCCTCCAACCCGTCCCAACCCCTAGTGACGACACCCTCCCCCGTGTCCCTGTGTCCCCTTGCTCGGACGAGAAAATCACGTCCCCTTTCATTCACCCCCCTGTGACCCCGCACCGTTCTAAGAGGCTCAAAGAAAAGGAGTCCGCTCGAGACTAGCGCTACGAACGTGAAGGGGGAGGGAGGTGTGGATATGTGAATATAACAAGACAGTCACACCTACATAATATTCATGCTTCTTAATAATTCCTACACATACATGCTATGTTGCAACACTGTATGACACATGACAACAGCGCGCGCTGCTTCGCCGCTCCATGTAACTTAAGGCCGGTTCCCATCAGCCCGCTTGTACGGCCGTCTTACAACAACACCGCTCAACAATGACGTCACCATCATCACCGCTTGAGTGGTATTTGTGGTAACTGGGCACAGTTGGCAACTCCGCTCGAGCGGACACCGCCGAGCGGGAGAGATGACTTGAATTTAACATTTAGCGCATTTTCGTGACGTTCACCGCCCTGGTTCAGTCCAGTCCGGACCGGGTCAGGGTGGACTGATGGTCGCGAAAATACATCGAGACTGGCCCCGTCCCATTCGTCGTTCCTATTGGCTGGGGGATCGAGTGGGCGGTACTGAACTGAACTGTGGAGGCGGCAGGCGTCCATCTTGTCAATATTCTTTTTGTCGTCCGCCTTTTAACCTGTGCTGAAGACTTTACAACTACCACGCCTGTGATACTTTAGTCTTATGGTCGGCCATCATGGTGTTTCATGTCTTATCAGCACCACGAGAAGCTCCTGGTCGCCTTACCCGCTGACTGTAGTGCGCATGCGCCAGTTCTCCCCACACTGGTCCAAGGTGGTCCTGGTATGTGGGCCGGACCGGACTGGACTGGGCTGAACCGTTCTAGACTGCCTCGCAAAAACAGTGACCGCCCGGGACTAGCCCAGTCCAGACCGGGCCAGAGCGGTCGCGAAAATACGCTATTTGTACGGCGGCCGTACAGCGGTACGGCGGTGCGGTAGACTTTGTTGTGACGTCATTGTGACGTCTTTGTTGTTGTATGGCGGCCGTACAAGCGGGAAGGTGGGAACCGGGCTTTAGTCGTTGTCCCGCGGTCAGACCTTCAAGACCGGCTCTCCGCCAGGTGGTCCCGCATATCTCTGTTCTTTAGAATAAACACCTACGGAAGATGCTCGCTTCTCCTTCGGATAAACTCCCCTCAACCACTCCGGTTAATCACTGCAACCCCGAGTAACAAATATACGCGTTAAAAGAAAGAGACAAACAAACAGACAGACAGAACAGAACAGACGGAATATACATCCATACATACAGACAGACAAGCAAACAGACATAAAAGAGGCATAAATATAACTGGAAAAAGAAGGACGACAAAAAAAGAGGAAGGATCTGTATAAGAGGAGAGAAAGAGGAAGGGGAGGGAGCACGGAAAGGAAAAATGAAAGCAAAGGAAGGAATGTAAAAGTAAGGGTCCTGGGGTGGGGGGGGAGGTAGAAGGAGGGGAGGACGTGAAAGGAAGGAGAGGTAATAAATAATATGATTGTTTAGGTGAGAGGAGAAGGAGGAGGAAGAAAGGGGAAAGAGGGAGAGTTAGAAAGATTAGTCACAGGTGGAACACGGTTCAACGTGTTTGTACCAAGCTTGGGTCCAAATACAGGTGGAAGTACTTAAGTACAAGTACTGCAGAGTTTTTCAAGTGCAAGTACAGGTACAGCAGATTTGCAAGGTACTTATGTTCAAAACCAAGTACTTGACAAGTTACTTAAGCATAAAAATATAAGGTTTTTTTGTCTCTTTTTTGCGTCTCACGAACATAGGCGCCTTAGCGCACCCGTACCGAGGCCTGGTACGTCAAGTCAAGTCAAGTACGTCAAGACGTAACGTCAAATCACAATAAAAAATTCAGGATACTTAATAATCCAAATAGAATTATATAATTATGCAGATATCTGTGGACGGGCCAATTGCAGACTGCGGAAAGGGCGCAGGAGGTGCCAATTTTATTATGTGGTGGACATGTGGCATGTAGGTGCACAAGAGATGGAGTGGGATTAAAATAAGGAGTTTGCTTACATGTACTTGAAAAGTACTTGAAAGTACTTCATTTTTTTCAAGAGCATATGGAGCATTGGAGCAAGTACCAAGAACTTTGGTTTTTAAAATGTCAAGTTCAAGTACAAATACTCAAAACTTTGTACTGAAGTCTATGTACAAGTAGGGGAGACAGGGGCTAGTTGGCACACTTTTTACTTTCTTAGTAATAGATCACAAACGACAAAATATTTTGTCACTTTTATTACTTGAATGAAAAATATAAACATTCAACTACGTTTTCATCCAACAAAAGATTTAATTCATTACCAAATATAAACCGCAACTTCCTATAAAAAGAAATGTCTAACATGTGTCAACATGTCCCGCGTACGGGGTAAGTTGGCATACATTATGGGGCAAATTGGCACATTATTTTCTTTTATGTTCAATTAGCCTACTGTATTTAGAAACATATTCAAAATATTCATATATTTTTATTTAATGTGTACTTTGCATAGATATAGTCAATTATAAAAAAAGGTCGTCCTGCAAGTGGAATGTGATACAATTATTTACTCAAAATCACACACACACAAAAGAAGAAAAAACTGCCTGATACATATAATGAGCTGTATTTAATTTTTTGAAATAAGTTTATTCAGAAACTGCAAGGTGAAGGCTTGAAAAGAAAACAATTAAACTAATTCATCATTTCAATCACAATTCTGACATGTAAATAACAAATCCTCATAGGTGCAGTTCTCTTGAGCCCACAATCTAACAAAAAACAGACTTGGCTCAAATTCAGAGCGGTAGTTTAGATAAAAAGTTTCCTGATCATTTAAAATCGCCTATGACAATGTTTTCCAAATAATAATATAAACACTGCAATTTAAAGGCTAGGAAAGACAACAGTTAAACTAACTCATCATTTGAATCGCAGTTTTAACGTGTAAAAATTCCAAATCATAACCTAATAAAGTTATAGCCATGTCTGAAAATCATAAAAAAGGAAATACTGTAAGATCATAGAAAATGTCAAAATCTTTCCGAATCAAATTCCTCTCGTGACTTCTGGCATCTAGCAAATAACATCTCTAACAATTTTTCTTCTTCATCTTTCCCTCCTATGCTTCACCCAGATGGCTCCACAGCTGTCTCATCTATTTCTAACGCTGAACTCTTCGCTCAAACCTTTGCTAAAAATTCCACTCTGGTTGATGAAGGGCTTGTTCCTCCTTCTCTTCCACCCTCTGACTATATTATGCCTGTCATTAAGATCCTTCGTAATGATGTTTTCAGTGCCCTTTCTGGCTTAGATCCTTGGAAGGCCAAGGTCCTGAAAGGTCCTGACGGAGTCCTTCCTATTGTTCTCAAAAACTGTGTTTCTGTGCCTGCACCCTGCCTGGTCAAACTTTTCCGTCTTTGTCTATCTACTTCCACCTTTCCTTCTTGCTGGAAGTTTGCTCACATCCAACCTGTTCCTAAGAAGGGTGGCCGTTCTAATCCTTCAAACTACCGTCCTATAGCTTTGACTTCCTGCCTTTCTAAAGTTTTTGAATCTATACTCAATAAGAAGATTCTTAAGCATCTATCTGCTCACAATCTTCTATCTGATCGTCAGTACGGTTTCCGTAAAGGGCGATCTACTGGCGATCTTCTAGCTTTCCTAACTGAATCTTGGTCATCCTCCTTTAGGGGTTTCGGTGAAACTTTTGCTGTTGCCCTTGACATATCAAAAGCTTTTGATAGAGTCTGGCACAAATCTTTAATTTCCAAACTGCCCTCATTCGGTTTCTATCATTCTCTGTAACTTCATCTTAAGTTTCCTTTCAAACCGTTCTATTGCAGCTACTGTAGACGGACATTGTTCTTCTCCTAAATCTATCAATAGTGGTGTCCCCCAGGGTTCTGTCCTATCACCCACTCTGTTTCTATTATTCATTAATGATCTTCTAAGTCTAACTCAAAGCCCTATCCACTCCTACGCTGATGATTCTACCCTGCATTTTTCAACGTCGTTTATTAGACGTCCAACTCAACAGGAACTAAGTGATTCACGGAGAGATGCCACCGAGCGCCTAACTTCTGATCTTTCTATAATTTCTGATTGGGGCAAAGCAAACCGTGTTTTGTTCAATGCCTCAAAAACCCAATTTCTTCACCTATCTACTCGACAAAACCTACCAGATAACTATCCCCTCTTCTTCAATGACACTCAACTGTCTCCTTCTTTTACAATGAACATTCTAGGACTATCCTTTACTAAAAATCTGAACTGGAAATCTCACATCTCATCTCTTGCTAAAACAGCTTCTAAGAAGTTAGGTGTGCTGTGACGTCTGCGTCCTTTTTTTTCTCCCTCCCAATTGCTTGCTCTCTACAGGGGCCTTATCCGCCCATGTATGGAGTATGTCTCACATGTTTGGGGAGGATCCACTCATACAGCTCTCCTAAACAGAGTCGAGTCAAAAGCTTTTCGTCTCATCAACTCTTCTCCTCTGACTGACTGTCTTCAATCTTTAAATCACCGCCGCAATGTTGCTTCTCTTGCTCTCTTCTACCGTTATTGGCATGCTTACTGCTCTTCTGAACTTGCTAACTGCATGCCTCCCCCCCTCCCGCGGCCTCGCTGCACAAGACTTTCTACTCATTCTCATCCCTATTCTGTTCATCTTCCTAATGCAAGAGTTAATCAGTATCTTTACTCTTTCATCCCTTTCACTGGTAAACTCTGGAACTCTCTTCCTGTTTCTATTTTTCCACTTTCCTATGACTTAAATCTTTTCAAAAGAAGAGTAACAAGACACCTCCCGAATTAAATTGGCTCACCCCTCTTTTTTATATTATTCTCTTACTGTCTTCTTTATAGGGACTGGCAACTAAGCGGGCTTTGTGTTACCCATTTTTGTTGTGCCCTTGGCCAGTCCTTTGTGATGTAAAAAAAAGAAGAAAAAAATATAATTATCTCCATTTATACGCAAACATACAGATATTTGTATGTGGGACAAGTTGACACTGTGACAACTTGCCCATTACTTTTGTGTCAACTTGCCCCAACCACGAAATTGTCATTACAATGGCGCTTGATGAATAGCATAGCATAGCATAACTGTTTAGAAGATTAGGGTTATGGGCAAATGATAACTTAATATGAAGCTAAATTTTATGTAAAAAATGTTTGTCATCTCAAGTAATTTAGTGCATGTTATAACAAAGGATATAAACTTTCTAGATTTTACTTAACTTAAGCAAAATCAAGCTGTTTCTCATAACTTAATGCCCCTGCAGCACATTACAGTTCTCTATGTGAGTATGTGGTTTCTGAGTGAAGACCCTTGGCTGTAGCTCCGAAACTAACCATAGGATTTTCTCGAAAATACCCCCATTATGATTCCCACACAAAGTTACCCGAAGGATATAAGTAAATTCTACCCTAACCGTACCTAACGTAACCTAACCTGACGTGTTCAAGAGTAAACGCCACATACTCTTCCAGAAAACGGGAATATGCGCCCCTGCACCCTCCTCCTCCTACGATG
>JACEEZ010010689.1:70000-80000 GCA_016584305.1 Chionoecetes opilio | reverse complement strand
TAGTTTATTTTGGTCATTATGGTGATATCGTGTGTACCCATGCAGGTCCTCTTCTTCCATTAGGATCACCATCATAAAGTCCTCGCAAGTGTGCCTGATAGTGTACTTGAATTGCTTTATGAGCAGCATTACGTACGTACAAGAGAACAAGGACGAATAGGTGATATAGTCTATTCACTTAAGCTGGATTCTTGGGAGCTGCTCGATGCCTACCCGAGTATGTAAGGACGTCGCTGATTGGCTGATGCACGCGGGCTGGGTGGTGATGGTGGTGGTATTTTGGTAGCCTCAGCCAATCAGCGACGTCCTTACATACTCAGGTAGGCATCGAGCAGCTCCCAAGAATCCAGCTTAAGTGAATAGACTATAGTAGTGGTTGTAATTATAACTTGGTTGTGGTGGCGTGTCATATTTAAGTAATTGGAGGTGATTCAGAAGACAAATTTTAGGCAAGCGAGATAGAATTGTCAAAATGGACACAGTGGAAGTGGATATGAATGTCAGTGGTATTGTGGTAGCTGTGTTTTCTCGATAATGAGTGTTTGCCGCGCCTGCACTCCACCTGGTACAGTTACTTTGTTGTAAAGAAAAGAAAAAAGTAACCCTGTGCACAATCGATTTTCTCAAATATTGTAAACTCAATCATATTTTTGTTCCTTTATTTTTGTCCCCCTTTTTTTTTTTTCTCTCTCTCTCTCTCTCTCTCTCTCTCTCTCTCTCTCTCTCTCTCTCTCTCTCTCTCTCTCTCTCTCTCTCTCTCTCTCTCTCTCTCTCTCTCTCCCCTACCGTCGTGCTGTTCTTCTTTATCCTCTTCCCTTGTGGATTAAAGGGAAAATAGCTCTTTGATGAACGTGTATAAAGGGACGTGTGTGTGTGTGTGAGGGGGGGGGGGTTATTATGGTGGTTATGGAGCCGTCTCTGTGTGCGTGCCTCAAAGGACATAGATATGAGTGGTAATCTCGTTTGGTTTTGCTCCATACAAGGTCAAACATTCCCTCAGTCGATGTGGTGAGTTATTTTTTTTTCAAATACAGTTGTTGCTGCATTACTTTCAGTTGATGTTTTTTTTGTCATTTGCAGGTGCAATTTTTACAGCTTTGATTCAACGTCTGTCTGTCTGTCCGTATCTATCTCAGTTTTTGTCCTGCCCGTTTCCCTTTATTCGCCTCCCTCCTAATATTATCTTGTCTCATCCTTTACTCCTTTACTTCCTTTTTCTTACCTCCATCCCTGTTCATTTTTCCTCTCCCTTTACTCACAAGCTCCCTTACTCACGCCTGCTATGCCAAGGACCCGTCCCACTCCCCGACAAAGGTGATAGGGTTAAAAGTCGATGGCGGGCGGGGAGCGTGGAACCTAAAGTGGCCGTGGCCGAGGAACTCTTCCGGACGCCCCTCGCCGCCGAGGCCTCACGTGTCAGCCATGTGCCCCTCCTCACCCTTACCTCTCGCGCCGTGCCATTGGTAAAACCCCGCCCGTCTATGGTACGCCAACGCTCATTGGCTGCCAGGCTGAGTCTCATCAGTGACGTCACCGCTGCCTTCCTGCCTGCCACCCTGCTTGCTTGCTTTTTCCCTGTTGCCGCTACTGCTGCTGCTGCTGCTGCTGCTGCCGGACACACTTGCGTGGCGCCGTCATAATGTATACAGAGGAAGCAGACCATTGGTGTCCGGTATGTCCTGCCTCGCTGTCTCCTCCTCCTCTTGCTTCTTGCATTGATGTGAGGGAGCTCGTGTTCACCAAAATGCACCCCTTCAGGAAGGTGTTGGCGGACACCCCTCGCCGCCTCCAGCCACAGCAGGTCGCCATTATCTTGTCTCGAAGAGCTTACCAAGCTGCTATCTCTCTCACATCCCGTCAAGGATGTCCGACTTCCCAGGACATGTTTCACGAGACTTCCCTTTCCAGCCTCTCACGTCTTTTATCCCTTTCGTGTTTTGTTTTTGTTTTATCTCTTATAAATCAAGATATTTTTTTCTATTTCATTTCACATATAATTGAGTTTTTCCATCATAAAACGTTTTATGCATGTTCAACCTTATCTGTAATGTCTCGAACCGAAAATTATCAACGTAATGTGTTAAAAGCACCTTCTTGGCCACTAAACAAGCTCGGTGACTTTCCCTCACGCTACCAATTGCCTTCTCTCATTAGCTTGTTAAGGGCATTGATCCACATTTTCCTTACAAAGTGTCACAAAACGTCGTAGTAAATATGTCACCCTCGCTTTATCGTATAAACACCTAATTTGACCGTTACAAGTAGGTTTATTCTCGTTCATCCTCTTAGAGCTTTTATTATTCTAGATTGTATTGTGTACGTGCCTGGCATCAAAGGTACATAATCATAGAAGGGATCATACCGCGTAGGGGTGATAATATTTATTATTGGTACACTTGCAATGTTCAAGATAAAGCTTCCCCATGTTTGACGTAATCCTTATAATTATATGAAAAGTTTTAGTTTAGTCTTCTTATGTGTTTCTTTTTTTCATCTTCCTATCGACTCCCTGAATAGCATTAGTGAATATACATTGTGCCATGTTGAAAGTAAAAATAAAGACTTAATACATGCTGCGAGGCTAGATTTTTTTTTTCTTTTGTTTTACAGCACCGGTCTCGTTCTTGTCTCGTTTTCTGCTCGACATCACTGAACAATTTCCCTGCACGAGGAAGGTCTCGCCATCAAACCTCCGTTGCTGCTAGTGACCTCTGAGGCTCGGGACGGAGGTGGGGACAGCACCTCTATCCTAGCATCCTAAGGGCGTGGAGCAAAAGCATGCATTTCCATTACGACGACTTGACGACGTGGCGGGGGTGGAGAAGAGGGGCTGTCGACTAGATGGGAAAGGGCGGCTGCTCAGTTAGACATCATTTACATACTTGACTAGAGAATCATGCAACTGAATAACACTCGCCGGGAAGGGAGACGGCGGCAGATGACGTGTATCACGGTCATTTTCACACTAATAAATATCCAGAGAATAAACCATTTCCTGCAGAATTAAGGAAAATACCAAGAAAATGCAGTGATTTACGTTAATGTCAAATATATTAAGCATGAATGGATGGATGTAGGTATGCACGCTCTTTGTCTACAAGAAGCTTACTTATAGATAAGGAATAAAACTGTAACCAGAAACTCAGAATTTTCCTTGTAAAAATTGATTATAAAGAATGATGATACTCGAATAGGTTTTAACACTTCCCGTCTCTCTCTCTCTCTCTCTCTCTCTCTCTCTCTCTCTCTCTCTCTCTCTCTCTCTCTCTCTCTCTCTCTCTCTCTTCAAGGACTTCAACTACCATATCTCTTACACCTTTTCTATAAACTCAGTAAAGACGAAAAAAATGTTACCAAGACTGTTACTTAGCTGTCTTACACAAAATGACTACCTAATTACTCATTGCAATATAACGGCTACTTGTGTCTTAATCAGTTGCACTCGTGTCAGAAATTATAATTATGTGTATGCTAGCAGACTTTCGGCATGAATATTAACAGTAGTAGTTTAGGGGAGGCGGTGGCCGAGTGGTTAGCGTCATGGCGTACTGAACTCAATGTCCCGAGTTCGAATCCTGCCGGGGGCAACTCTTTCAAGAGCCTGGTAGGGGAGCAGAAGGTCCCGAGTTCAAGTTTCACCAAGGAGCAACTGTCAAAGCCATCATCGAGTGGCCTAAGAAACCCGCATGCAGCTATGTAACCTGTCTTCCGATTGCGAGTGTGACCGAACATCACAGAAAATGGGATCTTCACCTTAGACCACAGGTGTCACTATAAAAATCCAGTCTGCGCCACCAACGGGCGAGATCGACCAGCATCAAGACTTTCTCTCCATAAGCCTACAGGCGCTATAGGCTACAACGGGGGAAAAAAAAAAAAAAAAAAAAAAAAAAAAAGTAGTAGTAGTTTATAAAGAACAAAAAAGTAGTTGACCAATTTTAGAAGGCGTGTTTTATTCAACATACAATGAACCAATCTAATCCTTCCTGTCATAGTATACAGACACGTGTATTATACAACACGGCTGAGTATGTCCTGGTTCCTTTTTTGTGTGACCCATTAGTATATGGCAGTGTTGCTGAGACGAATGTAGGATTCCTCAGTAAAGTCTCCCACGTAAGGTACATGGAAATGTCGCTGATCGGAACTCTCGCCGTCGTCGGTGAGTGTTCCAATTATTTATATTAAAGGACCCAATATATACATTTAATCAGGTTTTACCCGTGTTCTGCATTCAGGGATGAAATACCAGCAATAGCTTGATCAGTTAGGTTAAGTTAGGTGCCAATGTCCAGCTTAGGTTAAAATTTCCACGTCGGCGAGAGTTCTCGGTTGGTGATTCGGCGAGAATACCCATCGGCGACAGTTCCATAAACCCCACGTAACAATCAACAGGTAGGTCTTAAGCAGATATCATAATAATGGTTCACACTTACCCACTTTGCGAAGGGCAAGTGTATAATATTATTGATGTATCTCAGCGTAGAAGGATATGGTAAAGATAACCTGTCCAAGTGCAAGACAAAATTTATCGAGTCCCTTCACATTTAAAAAATAAAACCCAATACTTAATTATACGTTGTCAGCGTGGGCACCTATTGTAGTAGGTTAGTCTTCCCCACTAACATATTAATTTTAATGTTAACAAGTTTTACCTATTCATACTTTTAATTACCTCCGCCAACGAAGTTGGAGGGAGGTTATGTTTTCACCCCGATCTGTCTGTCTGTTTGTTTGTTACCTCCGCCAACAAAGTAAGAGGGAGGTTATGTTTTCACCCCGATCTGTTTGTTTGTTTGTTTGTTAGTGTACAGGATTTCTCGAAAGTTACGAATAGATTTGGACTAAACTTGGTATACCAAGTTTATTTGGTATAAGGAAAAACTGATTTAATTTTGGATGAAATCGAATCACAACTGTTGCCATGGCAACCAATTGATGAAATATTCGGGCGGAGGTATGCGCTCTACTGAGTGCCCCCCCCCCCCCCCCCTAGTATTGTGTTGTTTTTTTGTTTTTTTTACAGTGTACAGGTTTTTTCTCGAAAAGTTTACAAAATATTTGGCCCAAACTTGGTATACCAAAGTCTATTTGGTAAAGGGAAGAACTTTTTTACTTTTGGATGAAATCGAATCACAACTGTT
Source organism: Chionoecetes opilio (assembly GCA_016584305.1). Classification (NCBI taxonomy): domain Eukaryota; kingdom Metazoa; phylum Arthropoda; class Malacostraca; order Decapoda; family Majidae; genus Chionoecetes; species Chionoecetes opilio. The sequence continues at coordinate 74,856 of JACEEZ010010689.1, read as the reverse complement.
GCCAATGGAAACCCAAATTGTGAAATTTTTTTTTTTTTCCCTTTTTTTTTTTTTTTGGGGAAAAATTTTCCATTTTCTGTTTTAGCGCTCTAGGGATCACTGAGGCCTTGGCCACATGGAAACTAATTTTTCCCTCGACTTTCAACTTTTCTGGGTAAAAATTGACCATTTGGACCCCCCCCCCCACCCCCCCCCCCCACCGCCCGCTCGCCCCCCTCATCGAGAAAATTCGGGGGGGGTTTGGGGCCTCTACTGATGCCCCCCCCCCCCCCCCCCCTAGTATTGGTGTTTTTTACATCTGTTTTAGTTAAAAAGATGCACTCACGTCAAACGTTTGATAGATGCTGTTTTATCTAAAACATAAGACAAAAAGAAAAAAGGAACTACAAAGGCCGCGGGCCTACCTTTTTTGTAGTTTCCTTACCTAAACACTACCTACATCCACCTTTCCCCCCCATCCATGAACCTATCCGCCCCCTTTAACCCCCCTTCTCCCCCAAACCCCTGTCTACTGAGCCCCTTCCACTCTTCACCCCCCTTTTTGTGAACCTTTTTTTTCCCTATTTCCTTTCTAAATCTACGTTTTTCCAGCTTGAATCCTTACTTCTTGTTCTACCCTGGTTAAAAGCCGTAAGAACTTTTCCTACCCTCCTTTATTAAACCCTTTTTCCCCTTTAAAAAAACTTCTATCAATCGCCCCTTACTCTGCGTCCCGAGTGAGGTAATTTTAAAAACTTAAATCTCCTCTCAAAACAAAATTTTTACCATCCCTTGTTCATTTTGGTCATCCTTCCGCATTTTTTTCTAAAAACACTATATCCATCCTGTAATTGGAGCCCCAAAACTGAACGCTGTCTAGGTGGGGCCCTGACTAGAGCCAAAAAAAGCTTTAAATACCTTCCGCACTTCTACTTTTAACACTTCTGGTAATAAATCCTAATACTCATTAGCTCTATTTCTGGCCTAAATACTTGTTTCCTAGGTCGGAGGCCCCGGGGCTCCCCCTCATCCAAGATTTTTTTCCCTCTGATCTTTTAAAAACTACTTTTCTTATGGTGTTCTATTACCGGTTTTTTTCCCTACCAAATTCATAACGCTACATTTATAAATATTAATCCATCTGCCATCTGACGCCCACCGTTTAGTTTATCTAATTTCCCCCTGATTTTTTACGTCGACTGTGATCCAATAACCTACCTAACTTAGTACTCAAAAACTTGCTGTATCACTGCTAACCCCACTACCAATCTTGATGTAAATCAAAAATAGAAATGGGGCCCAAAAAACAGACCCTTGGTGGAACTCCACTTGTCCCAAATCCCCTTTTCAGATTTGGAACCAAAATTGTAACCCTTTGTTGCCATTACTTACCAACTCTGATCCAATGAAGACCTTCCCATCTATCCCATGACCCTAACCTTATTTAAAAGTCGCTCTGATACTTTGTCAATCCTTTTCTAAAGTCCAGATTTTTATATCATAATCCTTATCATTTATCTGCCGTCTCATAAATTTTTCCATAAACTCAATAAATTGGTTAGACATGACCTACCCTTGGTGATCCTGTTGTAATCATTGATCAAACTATTTTTTATCTAAGTGCTCTCTAAGTTTTTTGCAATAAAAATTCCCCAATAATTTACCCACCACTGATGTTGGGACTTACGGGTCGATAATTTGATTTAGTCCTCTGTCTCCCTTTTTAAAATAGGGGAAACAACATTTCCTTTCCTCCACAAAAATTGCACATCGCCTATCTCAACCGATTTCCTAAAAATGTGCCAACGCTCACTAAAAAATTTCCTTTTATTTCCTTTAATCCCCTTTGGGATACACTTCATCGGGTCCTGGCTTTTTAAAATGTTTTTTTTTTTTCTATACCCCCTCCCCATTTCCCTAGTTTCACAATATTTTTGATTTCTCCCTCATGCTTCCTTTGAACATCTGTTCCATCGGTATCGTCTGTGTATCCCCTCCGAAAAAAACCTTAAGAAATAATCATTAGACCCTCACATATCCTCACCGTTTTAAGACCTCACCCGTCCTCCCTTTAAGGCCCCAACAAATTCCCCCTTGTCTTTGTTTTAAAACTTTTAAACCCCTTTGGGCCCCCTTTTCGCCCCTGTTCTGCTACTTTAATCTCATAATTGTTCTTAAAAACTCGAGTTAATTTCTCACTGCCTGCCATCACGTTAACTGTTTTTGTTTCCAAATCCTGCCAAAAACCTTAAATAAATTTTTCTTTTTTTTAAATGTTGTTTTTAATTTGGGGGTTTTCATCCTTTTTGGGATCACTCTTTCGGACCTTTCTCCTATGGGAAATTTTTCTTTTCTGTCCGAAATTTATTTTCCTTACAAATAGTAAAATCATCCTCGGGCCCCTACCTCACTTCCCCTTTCTAACCTCTCTAATTACCGTCCTCAGCCTGACCTCACTTCCCTGTCTAACCGCTCAATTACCCCTCAGCCTCACCTCACTACCATATCTGACCGCGCCAATTACCCCAGTGCCTTCCAATCCTTCATAATTGGGCCTTTCCATGACAAGCCTTGCCCTGGGAAATTTTCTGCCCTCCATCCCCCCCCTCTTTTAATAACCTCCAGGTGTCTTCTTATCCGAAATTGGCCTTTCTAAATTGGGTATTCGTGCCTATTGCCACCTAATTTTCCAAACTTCCCATTTTAAAGCTAAATTGATCTCAAAAAGGGTCGCTATTATCTAAACCCCCCCCGACCTCCACTTTTGTAACTAAATCGTCTTATTTGTCAGAAATAATCTAAAATATTACTCCCTAGAGGCTCCTTGATTGCTTACTTAGGAAGTTATCCTGGTTATTTTAAAAAATTTCATCTCATCGGGGTCACCTATGATTAAACCCCAGTCTATATTCCTAAGATTAAATCTCCCCCCAGCATAATCGATTATATCTGCACCTTGTTTTTTTTCTTCCCATATGGGCTGAATCCTTTTACATAATTTGGAGCCTATAACTCCCCCAAAAACCATTTTCTTTCCCTCCGAAACCTCTCCCAATAGACTCTATGCGGGGTCATTGTTTTTTAAAAACTTTGTTAACACAAACACTGCAATGCATCTCTTGCAAAAACCCAAAACTCCTCCTCCTCGTCTGCCTATTTCTGGTTTCCTTGTGAAATAACTTTACCCGCTATCTCGATTTCCCGGGGTCGAATCCCTTTCCTACATATCCAAACCATGTTTCTGTTAAATGCTATTTTTTCAAAATCCTCTACCTATTTTTTTTCCCTCAGGAACTATCTTTTTTAAAATACTCCTACTTTGTATAGTTAAAACCTTAAAAGGGCAACCCCCTTTTTTTTTTTTAAATTTTTTTCCCTTTATCTTTAAATGAACCCCCCTTTCCTTTTCTTAACAAATCACTTTATTTCCCCTGCCCTGAAACTCCTCCTATGCCCGGGATTTCCTTTCCCCCCCCCGTGTCTAACCCGGGGTTCTTTATCTTCCTCAGTATTTCCCCCCTTTAAGGGTTTAGCCAATCTAATTATACTTTTTTTTTATACTGAATAATTTTCCCCACGAACACCCCTCTGCCGAGTTAAAGTATTTTTGAGGAAAAAAGAGGGAAAAAATAAAAAGAGAGAGATATAAAAAAAGTGGGGAGGGTTGACAGTTAAAAAAACATGCAAAGGGAAGGATTAACGAGAGAGAGAGAGAGAGAGAGAGAGAGAGAGAGAGAGAGAGAGAGAGAAGAGGAAGAGGAGAGAGGGAGAGAGAGAGAGAGGAGGGAGAGAGAGAAAGGGGAAAGGGGGGGGCGGGTGAAGGGCCATCAAAAGACCCTTTTTTTGGCAACGTTTTGGGTAAAATTTTAAAGGGGCCCCCGCCAACTTCGTCACTACGTCGGCAGGTCTGGCGGGTGCGTAGTTTTAAATTGGTGGGGCCCTGCTAAGGCCCTCTCAGCCGCCCTTCTTTTTGGTTTTGGGCCTCGTTTCCACTAAAAATCTCGGTCCATTTTTTTCTGTCCACTTCTACTGTTCTCCTTTTTTTTGTCCCGTTCATGCGGCAATTCATTCATTTCTTCGTTATTTGATAAAAATTTTTATTTTTGTGATTTTTTGTAGGGGTTTTGCGGTGGTGTGTTTTTGTGGGGTTGTGTTTTGGTTTTTTTTGTTTTGTTTTGTGTGTTACCCTTTTCTCTACTTGAATTCATCATTTGTGTCCTAGTTTATGGAAATTCCCTCTCTCTTCTCCTCTCCCTTCTCGTTTCCTCTCTTTTCCTCCCTCTCTCTCCTTTTTTCTCTTTCTCTTTTTTCTTTCTCTCTCCCTCTCCCCCTCTCTCTCTTCTTTCTTCTCTCTCTCTCTCTCGGGGGTTTTCTCTCCTTCCCCCTTTTTTCTCTCTCGCCCCCCCTCGTTTTCTCTCTCTTCTCTCCTTTTGTATCATAATAATTATGGGGTATTGTCGTGGTTCTCATTATTACAGATTGTGGTGACGCAACACACATTGTTCTAGTATTGTTCTTGAAGGTGCCTTTTTTGCTTCATCATATTTCAACTATTTCTATCATTACATTCTGTACTGTGATTTTTCTCCAGATTATACTTGCTTCAGCTTCTTTTTTCTTCATAAAACTATTATCTATACTATCTATTGTTTGGCTTGTGTTGTATTTTTTGTTGCTCAGTGTTGCTCGTCTAGCTTTTTTTTCGTACGGTAACCCAGAGCAGTGTCATTGCACCCTTGTAACATATATAGCCCCCCCCCAAACATACCCCCCAACCCCACACCACAACAACACCCACAACACACACACACCACACAAAACCCCAACACACAACGCACACCACACACACCAACACCCCAAACACCCACACACAATTT
>JACEEZ010010689.1:45000-65000 GCA_016584305.1 Chionoecetes opilio | reverse complement strand
ATATATATATATATATAAAATATATATATATATACTTTTTTCTGTCTCTGCTCTAGTATTCCCACACCAACTATTTCAATAAGGTGTTAATCATGACTTATCATATTATGACATAAATATCAGAAACTTTTTTATTTAGGGGAAGAAAATTATAACGTTGAGTTTTTCTTTAAAAAGTTTTGACCCGGGGGGAAAGGGATACTATTATGCTGCTCTGGAACGTTTGATAAGTTTATGAGAAAGTTGATGAGGGAATACCTGTCTCATTGATTTATTAAAGAATATTTAAGGCTTTTCTCATAAGTTTTTGTTTTTTTGGATTTTATACGTCCTTATTCATTATCTTCCCTTGCACTTCTTCTTTTTTTTAACTTTTATTTTGTCTTTCTTGCATGGTATAGCAAATTCTGTGGTTTTCTGTTTCTTGTATTCATGTTCTTATCAACTTTTTGCCCTCGTAAGATTACCTTCATTTTTTTCTCTCCGGTCACGCTACGGTCACACTAGCCATTTTTACCCGTGGACTGGGCGGTTTTGCGTAGGCTGGGAACAGAGCTACTTCTGGGCGCCCAGAGCAAGTGGTCACACTACTGTCTGGCCGCTTCCAGCCGCCCAGCCCAGTGCCTCTCAAATCAAAACAAACGCGACAATGAGCGATGGAACCGAGGAGTTGGCTTTGGCTGCAATGGCACTGGCAACTTGTATACAAGCTCCCCAACATATAAACAGAAAACCAAAAAAACGAAGAAGAGAATGGTCAAGGCCTTGGTTGGCCAAAAAGTCAAAAAACGTGTTCAACAACCTTTTAAAAGAAATATTCCTGGAGGATTCTCGTGGGTTTTACAAGTTTCACAGGATGTCCAAGGACAATTTTGTGAAGCTGCTGAACCTGGTGTCACCTCTCATCCGAAAACAAGACACCAAGTTAAGGAAAGCTGTGTCACCAGCTCAACGCCTGTCAGTTACACTCCGCTACTTGGCCACAGGTAAATGATTACTTTTACGATATTTTGCTAATTTCAACCAGTAATAGAGTACGAGGTTTGGGTAAGTATTTTGGGTAAAACTTCGGTAGTGTGTTTTCACCGATTTCGAGGCCGAAACTTGGTTTTCGTGATTAGTTTTGAGGCACTCGTGGAGAATGTGGGTCCCTCACGGACAGCGGTACAGCGGTTATAATGGACGAGAGTTTCGCGGTCGTTTTCAGAGACACCGACTATTTTTTCTTGGCCTACAATAGGTGCTTGTTCTAATGGAGATAGTTTTGTTTTGCGCAAACCCATAAAAAAAAAAAGTATACTTTGTGGTTAAGGTTAGGTTAGGTTTCATTAAAACCCTTAAGGTTAGGTTAAGTTTCATTAAAACCTTTAAGGTTAGGTTAGGTTTCATTAAAACCTATAAGGTTAGGCTAAGTTTATTTATTAATTTTTATTTGTTTATAATTTTTTTGCGCAAAAGAAAAATATCTCCATTAGAACAAGCACCTATTGTAGGCCAAGAAAAAATAGTCGGTGTCTCTGAAAACGACCGCGAAACTCTCGTCCATTATTACCCGGACGGCTGCTAGGTTAGGTTAAGGTTAGGTTTAGATTCATTTTATGGTAAATATCCAGATGAACACCGAACTCACTTTGGTGGACGAAACTATTTTTTTCTGGTGTTTTTATGTGTTGTGTATGTTATGTATGCTAACCGTTTCTGTCGCAATTTTTTTTTTTTTTCTTTCGGTAGATAAAGGTAGTGTTTTTTTTGTTTTTTAGATGGGTAAAGGTTAGGTTAGGTTAGGTATGGCTTAGGTTAGGTTAGGTATGGTTTAGGTTAGGTATAGGTAAAGGTAGGTTAGGTGTAGGTTCAATTTTTTTTTTGTCATTTTTGTTGCGACATAAACGGTTAGCAGATTCATTCAAAACACATAAAAACACACCAGAAAAAAATTATTTCGTCCACCAAAGTGAGTTCGGTGTTCATCTGGATATTTACCCATTTTATTCCTGACCTATATTTTTCCTGGACGATTTTGAGTTGTTTTGGAATAATCAGAAGTTTGTATTGTCCGCCTCAAAAACTGTTTCTAACCTTAACCTAACCTAACCTAGCAGCTGTCCGTGAGGGACCCACATTCTCCACGAGTGCCAGTTTTGATGTGTAATGAATGAATCTGGCACTAACTTTTGTCGGAAATAATACTTGATATCATCTGTTACTAAACCAAACCCCAACCTCTAACCTAACCTAACCTGATTTAACCTAAGTTAACCGTTTTTGGCCGAAATAACGGTGCATTTTCGGTACTACATATAATGCCATTATTATTCAATTGCGCTATGGCATATGGGGTTCCAAATACTAAGAATGAAGTAATCTACACGATGATGTACGTAAGAATAATACATAAGAATCCTAGGAATTTTGAAAGCCCACTACCGAACTAATACCATATTTTTATGTTGAAATTTTTTACACTAGGACCAGATTTTTCCACACAATTGGGAGTATGATTTCTGCTTACCTTAATGGATTCTGAAACACATTATCTCTATGAACTTCCGTCGCAAATCACTACTTTTGGAGATTTACGTTGTTTTTAATGGGAAGGAGATTGTATAGGATATGAAAAATATCTAACCTAACCCTACTTTCTGACTCCTGTCATATCTCCAGAAGTAATTATTAGCGACGGAAGCTCATAGAGAATATTTCTTAGAATCTAGTAAGGTAAACAGAAACCATACTCACAATTGTGTAGGGAAATCTGGTCCTAGTGTAAAATAATACCTGTGATGTGTTAAGAATGATGGTTACATGGAAAATTGTCGGAAATGCTTAATTTTGCAGGTATCCCAACTTTCTCCCCACTATAGGTTAGGCTAAGCAACCAATGTCCAGGTTAGGTTAGTGAACTAGCGGGGAGGGAGGGTCTGTAGGGTTACAATCCCCCAGTTATGTCAGATTATGTAACCAATGTCCATCAATCAATCAATCATTGGGGGCATACGCCGGGGGCGCGTCGCCTCGCCCACCCTACGACGCCACTCCCGGGGGTCACCACGCGCGAGTTCCCATGCAGGCTCCTTTCCCATACCAAGCAGCTCTCGACAAGAAACATCAACTTGCCCCAGCCACGAGCCTTGTGGGCGCCCCCTTGGCCTCCTCACGCCGGATTGTCTCTTACAGATACAACCCGATGGGAAGGATCGGTTTCAGGGTAGCGTGCCACATGCCCATATAGCCGAAGTTGGCGCTGACGGACTATGCAGGTAATAGGCCTCGATTCAGTCTCACGCTGCAATCGCTGATTTGACACGTAATCATCCCAGCGATACCCCATGATTCTGCGAAGACACTTATTACCAAAGGCATTGATTCGTCTCTTCAAGTCACTATTTAGTGTCCATATCTCACAACCATAGAGTAAGACAGGGATCACAAGTGACTTGAAGAACCGGATGTTTGTCCTCCTGCACAGGTACCGACAACGCCAAATACTCCCGCTGAGCGAGTCCATAACACCGTGGGCTATGCCAATCCGCCGTAAGACTTCTTGACGTGACCCGCCGTCATTATGGACAGCGCTACCAAGGTATGTAAAACTTTCCAAGATATCAATGTCCTCGCCACACGAATGAACAGACTGTACTGCTTCATCTAGTAAGTCTCCAAATACCTGGACCTTGGTCTTGAGCCAGGAGACCTCAAGTCCCAAAGGCCTTGCCTCCCCGTGCAGCGCCTCGAGAGCCATCACCAGGACCTCCAGCGACTCAGCAAAGATTACTGCATCATCGGCAAAAACAAGATCAGTGATCTTGGTGTTGCCGACGGATGCTCCACAATCACTTTGATCTACAACCTTGTCCAATACCCAGTCCATACAAGCGTTGAAAAGGGATGGGGCAAGGACGCACCCTTGCCTCACTCCTGTATTCACAGGAAAGAAGCTGGATACACCTGCCCCACACTTCACAGCACTCTCAGTCCCAGAATACAGACCAGTTATCAAACCAATAGTCCTTGCAGGAATCCCTCGAAGTCGCAGAAGAACCCAGAGTGACTCACGATGCACTGAGTCAAACGCCTTCTTGAGATCAACCTAGGCTGCAAGCATCCCCTGTCGAAACTCACGTCGGCGTTCCACCAGGACACGAAGCGCTAGGATACGGTCCGTTGTTGACTTACCAGGCGTGAACCCAGACTGCTGAGGTCTCTGATGCTTCACCAGATGACTGCGAATTCGTGTCAGCAATAGATGGGCAAGCACCTTGCCTGGTACGCTGAGCAGTGTAATACCGCGGTAATTGTTGCAGTCCTGACGGTCCCCTTTCCCTTTCCAGATAGGGACGACCAGCCCCCTTTTCCAGTCAGGAGGAATGGTACCTGATTGCCACACGGCAGTCAGGACAGCATGCAACCCGCGGATCATGGCCTCACCCCCAGCTTTGAGGAGCTCCGCACTGATATTACAAACACCAGCTGCCTTTCCACCCTTCAACTTTGCTACAGCCTCTCTGACTTCGTCAAGAGAGGGTGCGGTATCGTCAATGGGAGGATCGGCATCCACTGCCTGGAACCCAGTGGTGTGAAGCTGCTCAGTTGGAGGGTCCACCGTGAACAACTGCCCAAAGTACTCAGCCCAACGAGCCATCTGCCCATCCATGTCCGACACGAGGCGCCCATCTGCTGTTCGAATAGCACTCGCCCGAGAAGGAGACTTGGAACGGAGCTTCTTCAGGGCTCGGTAGGCGGGTCGGAGGACATTAGCGTTCAAATGACCCTCGACATCCTCAGCGAGACTCCTGACATACCTCTCCTTGTCTCTCCTCAGGAGGGTTCTAGTCCGGCGTGACAGAGCCCTGTGCTGGTCCCGGTTCCCAGCCAGCCTGGCAGCGCGACTCTCCTCGATTTTCTCCAGCGTCTCCGTCGAGACAAAACCACGCCTTGACCTCGGGCGCTCCCCAATACACTCCTTGGCAGCCTGTAGAGTTTCACGTTTGGAAGTATCCCACAGTTCTACAGGATCCCCGGGAGCACCGAGCAAATCAAACCGATTTGAGACTGCCACCGCATATTTATGAGCACATGTCAAGTTCTCCAGTTTCTCAAGATGAAACACAGTATGGTTACCTCTTGAGATTCTTCTGGACTTGACATGAAGCTTAAGTGTAGCAACAACAAGTCTGTGATCTGTTCCAAAGAACTCAGCACTCCGGTAAACCCTGCAGTTCTGGAGAATCCTCCAACGAGTACTAACGAGGATGTGGTCGATCTCCTTAGCTACCCCTCCGGCATTACTATACCATGTCCAGCGGTGCAGCTCTGGTCTCTTCCTGCAATTCAAGAACCTGCAATTCTCAACCTTCTGGACCTTGCAAAGTTCAGAAGCAGAGAACTGTTGGTGTTTCTGGTACCGGAGCCATGGGGACCAACACACAACTCGTAGCCATCTCTCACAGTGCCAGTAGTAGCATTGAAGTCGCCCAAGACAATGAGTGTGTCCCGAGGAGGACACTGGTCTAATACAGAGTCGAGTTTGGCGTAGAACATCTCCTTCTCTTCAGTTTTACGCATCTCGGTAGGAGCGTACACTGCAACAAGAGACAAGAAACCCAGAGTGTGTTTCATCCTCACCTGCATTATACGCTCATCAACCGGAGTAACCTCAACAACTGACGGTTGCAGTTTGCTGGAGACGCCTATAGCTACTCCCCGTACACGGTGACCATTGCTCATGCCGGACCAGTAGTAGGTGTAACCCCCACTGCTAGTCTCGCCACTGCCAGGCCTCCTCGTCTCAGAGAGTCCCACTATATCCACCCTCAGCCTACTGAGCTCGCCCGATAGGAGAGGTAGTCGATGATCGTCTGAGAGGCTCAGAACGTTCCACGAGCCCACACGAAGAACCCTCCGCAGGTTGATCCCAGGAGTGATTCGACGGGCAGGCGCCGCCTCTGCACCGCCCCAGCCACCCCCATAAGAAAAAGTTGGGCTAGGGATCCATGTCCATGTCCATGTAATGTCCATGTATTGTATTAAACTGCAGTTTTACTGTTGTCAAGATTTAACGGGAATTTTTCAGGAATAGGTAGGTAATTCCCGTAGACTCGGTTATATATTTTTCTGTCAACTCGGCTTTATAGCATCACATAGAGTGTTTACAGGATATATTTTGTCATTCACATATATGCTACCCGTGCAAAACTAGTTGCCATTTTCCCCGCCCAAAACCACGCGTTCCCGACGGGTTTCCAGGTTTTAACCTCTTACCTAAAGCCAAATTTGCATTAAAAAAGGGGTCTGCAGCTCTGAAACTGATTCTGCTCACAGGGTGAGCAGAAATAATTATTTGTACTAGTAGCTATTACCATTATTATTATCAATTCTATAATTATTATTACCAATTATTGTTGTTGCTACTATTTTTATTATTATTATTATTATTATTACTATCTTTTATTGTTGCACATGCCTTCGGGCAAAATGAAATTAACATGATTGGTATTATTCAAGCACAAGCTAACATGATCTTATACTTTCAGGAGAATCTCGCCGCTCGTTGGAATTCCAATACAGGATCAGCCACAACCTGATATCCAGCATAATACCAGAAGTCTGTGATGCCCTGTTTGCAGTTCTGAGGGGCACCTACCTCAAGCTTCCTACAACATCTGCTGAGTGGCAAGAAGTGGCAAGCGGCTTTAGCAATGCTTGGCAATTTCCTAACTGCATAGGAGCCCTTGATGGGAAGCGCTTCCTTGTGATCAAACCAGATAACTCAGGAGCAGAATATTTTGACTACAAATCCCATCACAGTGTCATTATGTTAGCTCTTGTTGATGCATCATACAAGTTCTTGTACATTGATGTTGGGGCCCAGGGTCGTGCAAGTGATGTCGGTGTATGGGATAAGTGCAACTTAAAAAATTACATAGAAGACAAGAAGCTTCAGATACCCAGTGAATCACCATTACCTTATTCATCAACACAATCTCCATTTGTAATTGTTGGTGATGATGCATTTCCACTCAAGACATACATGATGAAACCTTATCCAGGAAAAAACTTGACTGGTGACCAGAGAATCTTCAATTATAGATTGTCTCGAGCTAGGCGTGTTTCCGAAAATGCCTTCGGAATACTGGCAGCAAAATTTTGTGTGTTCCAACAAGCTATAAAGTCAAAGCCAGAATATGTGATTAAGATTATATGTGCAGCTGTAGTGCTTCATCATTTTTTGCGGGTGAACTGTAAGGTACCCTTATCTCCGGAGACCATAGAAAGGGAAGACACTGACCAAGGAATTGTCATTCCAAGACAGCGTCAGGAGGCAGTTGGATTTGGGAGACTACAGGCACCTGGTAGGGGACACTCAAATCAGGCTAAAGTAGTGCGTGATAACTTTAAGAAATACTTCATGAGTAACGGGAAAGTAGAATGGCAGGAGAAGATGGCACTACTACACTGATAAACCAACATCTAACTTTCCTTAAGAAACTCGCTATTCTTAAAGTCATCGTCCAGACCCATTTTTTCTTTGCATAAGTATGTTGAATGTTCATTCAAAATACCTAATCCACAAAAAATTATTCATTTCCATGCCTTATTTCCCTAAAAACATGGCTTTTGTTAAAAGCGCGGGAAAAACAAGCTACATTCCAGCCGTGGCGCGAAACATGCTGGCGACGTCACAGCAGGAAGCCTCCCAGCCCCGCCCGACACGAGAGACTCAGAGAAATATACAGTACCCGTAGAATCCCGGGTGCTTCTGATATATTTTTTGTGCGACACGGCACATACTTGCATCCAAAATTCCCCAAGTACTACATTTTTCTCCGAGCCTCCGCTCATCTATATCAGGCAGGGCTGAGAGGCTTTCTGCTGTGACGTCGCCGAGCCGTGGTACGTCGTCTGCTGGTCGTCAGTTGTGTTTTGAGAGCTCGGGGAATTTACAGATTTTGAATGCGGATCATTTAAAAACGGGTGACTGGATGCAAAAAGTGACAACATATTGTTTATATACTCGATCATGGCTATATTTTTACTGCATTAAATCAGGAATGATGAAATGGTCTGGACGATTACTTTAAAGCCAGTCTTTATGCTTAAGTAATTCATGTATTTTACCAATTTCCCTTACTAGTGTATTGACCAAAGGTTTTCTAACCAGTTCATGGTAAGTTTAGGTTACATATAATCCCCCAGGTTATGAGAAATGATTTTTTTTAGCTCCAAAACACCCCTAGTAAATAAGGTCTTGGGTGTGAAAGGCCAATGTCCTGTCTTTGGGTGTAGTTGCAGCCTTTGTACTAACTCTGTTGCATGCATAGTTTTCTTCTCATAAATCAGCAGGCCTTGTAAACTACGGTGAGGATGAATTCGTATTTTCCCTGTTTGCACATATTTACAATTTTGGATATAATAAATGATTAAGCACAGTATTTACATATCATTTATACTTAATACAGGAGTGAGTTCTGGGACATGTGAGTTCTGGTCTGGAGTGTGTGTGTCACGTTACGATACATGTAAGGGTATGTCGTGGTGTTCTGAGAATGTAAAGGAGTTATAAGATCACAGGTGTATTGTGTTGTGATTTGGATCGTGATGTGTATTGGGGGCGAAGATATCACAGTATGAATGCTACTTGTTGGTGAAACCATAGATATACATATGTGAGTGGTGATTGTGTGTGTGTGAAGGTGGTGGGACTGTGATAGCATACATTTTGTGTTGAAATTTTTTGTTTTGGAAAACTGGTGGGTGTGGTGATGACACTAAATAGCGACTTGATGAGGCGAATCAATGCCTTTGGCAATAAGTGTCTTCGCAGAATCATGGCGTATCGCTGGGATGAGTACGTGTCAAATCAGCGATTGCACAGTGAGACTGAGATGTTTCTTGTCGAGAGCTGCTTGGGGACTTGCACGTGGTGACCTCCGGGAGTGGCGTCGTAGGGTGGGCGAGGCGACGCGCCCCCGGCGTATGCCCCCAATGATTGATACTTATATTTGATTTTGGGTTTCACTGTGGTACTTTTTTAGGCATTCAGTTACCACAGACATAATTTTTTCTGTACATTCCATTTTTATGTGTTTGTGTGTGTCAGGAACATATTTCATGAAGGACATCAATGATTGTGTTGCAATGTCTTGAACCACCTCTGCTGGACGTTTCTCTTGGGCATTCATCATGCTTTGGACACATTTTAATGTCTCTAATAATGTTTCGTGAGTCATTTCGTCTTTGCTTTTTGCTGTTTTGCGTTGGTGTTTGGGAGTCCATGTGGGTATTGCAGGTACTGATGTCTTGGTGGCTGTATTGGAAGCCTCGCATGAACTTGAGCTGGGAGTCGGATGGAGAGTCACTATTGGAGAGGGTGCACATGTAATTGTCTGCTCTACCTCTTGCAAAGCTTCTTGGGCTGTCCTTTTTGTTGTGTTTTGGGGTGAAGCAATTTGAGAGGCTGCTGGGGTGATGGCGAGTGAACTAGAAAGGATATGGCCAATGAAAGGTGTGTCTTCTTTCCCACTGGCATCCATGAGGTCTTCTAGTGTCCCTTCATAAATCACTTCAGCTAAGTCTGGTTGTGGCTGGACGTTGTCGACTGTTTGGACTTTACTGTAGACAGGTGTCAGGAAGGTACCATGCCTCGAAGTATTCCCATTTGGGAGTAACCGTCCCTCCTGACCCATTGGGTGTCCTCTCTACTTTGCGCAGCTGCTTTTGGAAATGTCCACGCAGGTAGACGAACCGGAAGATGACATCATCTGAAACAAACATCAATGGTGAGCCATTCTTGTTTGACAAGACTGTGCACTATATACAGTACCAAAACCCCTGGCCATAAACAATGAAAAATTCAGTCATGCAATTAAAATACCATATTGAGGAACTACAGATGGAGACGGACCTAACTGCAACGTACACTCGCATACACTCCCCCAACAGCCCCGGACACTCGCATACACTCTCCCAACAGCCCCGGACACTCGCATACACTCTCCCAACAGCACCGGACACTCGCATACACTCTCCCAACAGTCCCGGACACTCGCATACACTTTCCCAACAGCACCGGACACTCGCATACACTCTCCCAACAGCCCCGGACACTCGCATACACTCTCCCAACAGCCCCGGACACTCGCATACACTACCCAACAGCCCCGGACACTCGCATACACTCTCCCAACAGCCCCGGACACTCGCATACACTCTCCCAACAGCCCCGGACACTCGCATACACTCTCCCAACAGCCCCGGACACTCGCATACACTCTCCCAACAGCCCCGGACACTCGCATACACTCTCCCAACAGCCCCGGACACTCGCATACACTCTCCCAACAGCCCCGGACACTCGCATACACTCTCCCAACAGCCCGGACACTCGCATATACTCTCCCAACAGCCCCGGACACTCGCATACACTCCCAACAGCCCCGACACTCGCATACACTCTCCCAACAGCCCCGGACACTCGCATACACTCCCAACAGCCCCGGACACTCGCATACACCTCTCCCAACAGCCCCGGACACTCGCATACACTCTTCCAGCAGCCCGGACACTCGCATACACTCTCCCAACAGCCCCGGACACTCGCATACACTCTCCCAACAGCCCCGGATACTCGCATACACTCTCCCAACAGCCCCGGACACTCGCATACACTCTCCCAACAGCCCCGATACTCGCATACACTCCCCCAACAGCCCCGGACACTCGCATACACTCTCCCAACAGCCCCGGACACTCGCATACACTCTCCCAAAAGCCCCGGACACTCGCATACACTCTCCCAACAGCCCCGGACACTCGCATACACTCTCCCAACAGTCCCGGACACTCGCATACACTCTCCCAACAGCCCCGAACACTCGCATACACTCTCCCAACAGCCCCGGACACTCGCATACACTCTCCCAACCGCCCCGGACACTCGCATACACTCTCCCAACAGCCCCGGACACTCGCATACACTCTCCCAACAGTCCCGGACACTCGCATACACTCTCCCAACAGCCCCGGACACTCGCATACACTCTCCCAACAACTCCGGACACTCGCATACACTCTCCAACAGCCCCGGACACTCGCATACACTCTCCCAACAGCACCGGAAACTCGCATACACTCTCCCAACAGCCCCGGACACTCGCATACACTCTCCCAACAGCCCCGGACACTCGCATACACTCTCCCAACAGTCCCGGACACTCGCATACACTCTCCCAACAGCCCCAGACACTCGCATACACTCTCCCAACAGCCCCGGACGCTCGCATACACTCTCCCAACAGCCCCGGACACTCGCATACACTCTCCCAACAGCCCCGGACACTCGCATACGCTCTCCCAACAGCACCGGACACTCGCATACACTCTCCCAACAGCACCGGACACTCGCATACACTCTCCCAACAGCCCCGGACACTCGCATACACTCTCCCAACAGCCCCGAACACTCGCATACACTCTCCCAACAGCCCCGGACACTCGCATACACTCTCCCAACAGTCCCGGACACTCGCATACACTCTCCCAACAGCCCCAGACACTCGCATACACTCTCCAACAGCCCCGGACACTCGCATACACTCTCCCAACACTCCGGACACTCGCATACACTCTCCCAACAGCCCCGGACACTCGCATACACTCTCCCAACAGCACCGGAACTCGCATACACTCTCCCAACAGCCCCGGACACTCGCATACACTCCCAACGCCCGGACACTCGCATACACTCTCCCAACAGTCCCGGACACTCGCATACACTCTCCCAACAGCCCAGACACTCGCATACCTCTCCAACAGTCCCCGGACGCTCGCAATACACTCTCCCACAGCCCGGACATCGCATACACTTCCAACAGCCCCGGACAATCGCATACGCTTTCCCAACAGGCACGGACACTCGCATACACTCTCCAACAGCACCGGACACTCGCATACATTCCCAACAGCCCGGACACTCGCATACACTCCAACAGACCCAAAAACACTCGCAACAAAATCTTTCCCAACAGCCGGGACACTCGCATACACTCTCCAACAGTCCCGGACACTCGCATCACTCTCCAACAGCCCCGGACACTCGAATACACTCCCAACACCGGACACTCGGCATACAATCCCACAGTCCCGGACACTTGCAGTACACTCTCCAAACAGTCCCGAAAGTCTAAGGGCCCTGATCAAGTCCAAAGACAGCGCTCAATGGATAATGGGGTGTTCAGGAAGTACGAGGTAATACGCCAGGTTAGTTTTAGTTAGTTAGATTTTTCCCTAGATCAGGCCATTCTTTTGTTGGAGGCAAAAATTACTCGGTTTTTTGTCCCGCCACCAAGACCCACGATTAAAAAAAATAAAAAAAAAATAGGGAAAATGGGTTCACAATAGGGTGTAAATGATTGGCAGGACTTGGGCGTCAGGTGCTCATCGGAGTCAATAGGGAGCTTTAATGGAGGCTGGATAAATTCATGGATGGGGACGAAGGTGCATGTAGGTAGTGTTATAACAGGAAAACGCGTATAGGTCTAACGGCCTCTTTGTAGTTTTCGGTTATAATGAACAGGACTTCGCGGTTGTTTTCAGAGACACCGACTAATTTTACCTGGCCTACATAGGTGCTTTTTCTAATGGAGATAGTTTTAGTTTCCGGAAACTACTTAACAAAACAAAAATTATCACGAATGTTATGCATGGTTAATTTAAGGTTAGGTCAGGTATATTGAAAACCTATAAGGTTAGGTAGAATATTGTGGGTAAGTTTGGTTTGTTTTCATTAAAACCTATAAGGTAGGTTTGGTATTTTATAATCACTTCCTGTTCTGAGACTTGACTAATTCTCCCGCAAGTTTTAGTTTTTTTTTGATGAAAATAGGTTTTAATGGAAACGGCGACCATACAATTCGGTGAGAAAATTATATTTTAAATTTTTAAAATATGGGTTTTTGGAAATAAACTATCTCCATTGCAAAAAGCACATTTTATAGGCATGAAAAATAGTCAGTGTCTCTGAAACGACCGCGAAGTCTCGTCCATTATTTCTTATGTTACTTTTGACCTGGTTCCGACAGCCTCAGATCCCAAGTTTGGTGCAGTAGAGGGAAGAATTAAGTAAAAAGGGTTGGAGTTTTGCAGTTTAACCTAACTATTCTAATTATATATTATATATATAATTATAATATATATTATATATATGTATATATAGTATATATATATATATATATAGATTATAATTTACTGTCGTCATGTTGGTCAAGGAAGGAATTCAGTTTTACAGCTTATTGCCGATCTCCGAACAGGGCTCTCCGTCAAAGTTTTCTGGGGGTAGGTTGGATGTTTCACATTCCATAATGTTCTCTTATCCTGACTTTTCACAAGCGATGGGTTGCTTCAGAAGAAAAGCAATGTTCGGTCCTTCTTCTTCCTGTTGTTTAAAGGCTGCGATGATCCGAAGGATTACTGGGGTGAGGGCGAGAATGGAACGTCTTACAGGGCGGTGGAGGTCGAAACGCGCGCAAAATTGTTGTTTGTTTAAAACTTGAAAATTTCTGAGGCAACGATGTGAGCTTGTAATTATCAATGTTAGCCCTCATCGTGAAAATCTCAGAAAATGTAATATCGGGATTTCTACGATGGGATTATCCTATCTTGAATAAGAATTAATTTGCTTAAATTGCTGCTTCATACTATAGCCCTCAATCCTCCTGCTGCCCAGACATAGTGAGGCTGGGTCGACCACGAATAACGATTCCTCCGTCACGGCTGGCTCATGTAGTGGCAGTTTTTCAGCACTGGATGCCCAGCCCACTGCAAAACCGCCAGTCACGTGGTAAAATGGCTAGTGTGACCGCGCTTTTCTCTGTCCCTTTCACTTTCTTTTTTTGAACTTTTTTCTTTCTTGCATGGTATAGCAATTATTGTGTTCTGTTCCGATCAGTTATCAATTTGCCAAAGATTACCTTCATTTTTTTCTCTCCTTCGCTTTTATTGACACAGTTCTCTTTCACTATTTGTTTACCAGTTTACCAGTTTTGCATCCTATAATTTGTCATGCAGAAATCACATAAGAATATGTCGTGTGTGTGTATTCATCTAGTTGTATTCATCTAGTTGTATTTTACAGGGCCTGAGCAACGCTCGTATGGCCCCGTCTCCATATCAACATTTTTATCATTCATCCTTAGTGCTTACTTTTTGGCCGAAGCCAGCACCCCGGAGAGCAGGTCACAAACCCGGCTAACACCCGGTACCCATTCACTGCTGGGTGGACAGGGGCTCGGGTTTTAAGGAAACAGCCCATCTGTTTCCGCTCCGCCCGGGGATCGAACCCGGGACTTCTCGGTTGTGAACCGAGCGTGCGGGTCCAGGTCGTTTCGGCCGTATGTAATTTAGGCCGTGACGCCCAAACTGACAAACGGCCGAATCGTCTCACGGCCTAAACAACATACGGCCTAAATTGTATACGGCCGAAACGACCTGGAACCAACTCCTTGACTTACCTAGACCACAACTCAACCTCGCATTGTCATTTCACAATACGGTGTTATTTCACATATATTTCACCCTATATGTATAGTACCAGTTTTATATATATATATATGATATATATATATATATATATATAATATATATATATATATATATATATATATATATATATATATATATATAAGCGAAAGTGTGTGTGTGTGTGTGTGTGTGTCTGTCGTCTGTCCGCGATAGGTGCCGCCCCCCGTGGCGGAATCCCATCATATGTCACAATTTTGGAACCAGCTCGACCAGGGGAAGGTTTTAAGCCCACTTATGAAATGATCCGATCACTTTTTTTTTTTTTTTTTAGCAGCCTATTAGCGAGAATTGTGAAAAAAAAATGTGGGTTGCGAGAATTGGAGAGAACTGAAACTCGAGAAATGCCAGTGGTCGCTGGCAGTTTTAACTCAAAGGTTGGTCTACTGTGTTTTCCCTCCGCGACTAATATTTTTCATAAATCAATTTCGCGATAAATATTGATGCACCGCATCTGAATACTAAAAAAGAACGTTCTTCTGTTGTTCTAGTAAGTGTATGCATGACATGCATTACGATTGAACGTTCTAAGATAGCAATTTAATGCAAATTACTCGCCTCGAGTAGCAAAGCTTAATATATTTTTTACATGTATATTGTGGCATGTAAAATTTGGGCGATGTTCACACTGTTTTCTAAGACAGTACTGCTGCGTCTGGCAAACGCTTGTCAAAATACAATAAGCAATGCCTTGGAAAAACGAAGAATAAAGAATGCCGAAATCGGCTTGTTGCTGCGACAATGTAGGTTATAATTGTGGAGGCGACACGCCGCGGCGGGGAGTGGTGGGCGGGGAGATTGTGGCGGGGAGATTGAATCAAAACATTGCAACTTCACGCGTCGACTCATTGCACTTCCAGGCTTTCTTTCTGATTGATACACAATAATAACAGGAACATATGACTGCCTAGGTATAGATAACTTCTAAACATACGTTATTGACTGTATAATATCATAGAGTAACATTTACCTCGCCTCCTCAACTATAACCTACTTGGTTATTTGGTTAAATACATGTTTTACAGAATCAGCCTTCTATACAATATACATATAGAAGAAAATCGTTCTTAAAATTATACTTTTGTGTTTTAAGTGCAGTGGAATAAGCCCATATTTTTCTTTCAAGTTGACCAACTTTTCACCAAATTGTGAGTTAAAACTGCCAGCGACCACTGGCATTTCGGAGTTGCAGTTCTCTCTAATTGAGGAAGCCTTGATGTAGGGTGATGGGTAATGGGTGAGTGAATGGGTGGGGTGATGGGTGATGGGTGAGTGAATGGGTGGGGGGTGATGGGTTGGGGGTGATGGGTGAGGGAATAGGTGGGGGGTGATGGGTAATGGGTGTGTGGTAATGGGTAATGGGTGAGTGAATGGGTGGGGGGTGATGGGTAATGGGTGAGTGAATGGGTGGGGGGAATACATACATTTCTACATCCATGATTTCAGGAAAGTTAGAAGGAGCTATCTGAAGAGTCTGTGGTGGTGAGGTGGTGGGCCGAAGGCCCACCAATAGCCCTAATGGGTGAGTGAATGGGTGGGGGGTGATGGGTAATGGGTAATGGGTGAGTGAATGGGTTGGGGGTGATGTGAATGGGTTGGCGTTAATACATACATTTCTACAGCCATGATTTCAGGAAAGCTAGAAGGGGCTATCTGGAGAGTCTGTGTTTGGTGGGCCTTCGGCCCACCAAACACAGGTCGTGGGCCGAAGACCCACCAATAGCCCTCCGCAGGAGCTAGCCAAAAAGGCCGCCCGGAGGGCGGCTTTGCGGCTAGTATATATATATATATATATATATATATATATATATATATATATACATATATATATATAATATATATATATATATATATATATATATATATCATAATATATATAAATATATATATATATATATATATATATATATATATATATATATATAATAATAATAATAAGTATCGTGAACGATCGTGACGCACGCAGAGAGAATGACGTAGAGATAATGACGCAGAGAATGACGTAGAGAGAATGTTAACGATTGTTCAACTCACTCAAACAGCTAACGACCAGTTTCTGTTAAGGTGATAATCCTTAATAACCCATAACATGAGTGTAGGTCACTTGTCCCAGCGTCACACCATTGTCATTTGCTGTCCGTCCTGGAACCAAGCAGCCAATATGCCTCGACAGAAAGCTTCACCGTGCCTTGTGTATGGCAAAGTAATTCGCCACAATCAGCATGCGTTTCAGTGCAACAACTGTGACAAATGGCAACATCGGGCGTGCAATACTGGTTTCTCCAAACAACAGTACTCGGACATAATGAAAGGAGAATACGTGTTACCCAGCTGGTACTGTTATTTGTGTTCAGCTCTGGACACGACTCAAGGAAAAGATGGAGGCATGCGCAGGACACGAGTGGTTAGTTGAACATTTGATGAATATTTGATTTCCAATGATATTTTAGTGATCAATGATCAATTGGGTCTTTCTAATGCTGGTCAACATGTTAACATTTCTCAATTTCCCTTTCTTATCACTTCAGGGACTGATCAGTCTGCCACGTTATTGAGTAGGCAAGAGGGCATGGACATCGACCAAGGGGATGACGATGTACGTGAATTATCATCCCATTCTCAGCTTGCAAATCATCATTCAGAATCCTTCAACGTATCTACCAATTTTGATTCCAATAGTGTTCACCCAGAAGATATCCTTCCAGAAACACAATGACCTTCAACACTGCACACTGATGAACAACACATTACGTCTTATAACATTGTGGAAGGAGGTACTAAACGCGGACGACCGTTGCTGGTGGACTCGCATGGGTTCAGTTATTCTAAGAAGGTTGACAAACGCTACAAGGGTTATAAAGTAACATGGAGATGTATTTCCCGAGCGGCGGTTGGACCATGCCACGCGAAAATCATTGAAGATGGTGACACATTTACGCCTTCTCTACACTCGCACAACCATCCTGCCCAGCCAGGACGAGACCAGCTGCTCAAGACCTGTGCTGAGGTGAAGAGACGAGCTGAGAACGAAGTATTCAGATCGGCAATGACTATCGTAGAAGAAGTGATGGCTAGGGACACTAATTCAGATCCGTTACCTTGCAGCCTACCTAATCTTTCCAACCTTTCATGAGCTGCCAATAGAAACAGACAAGATAGGAGACCAAAGCATTCAAGGGACCTCACATTTGACATTGATAAAGACCACATACCAGATGACTACCTGTTAATTTACTTTTTTGTTGTTGACGCCCGCCACTTAATCTTTTCAACTTCAAGACAGAGGGATATACTGAAAGATGCCAGAACTTGGTATTGCGATGGAACATTCCGTATTGTAAAGGCTCCTTTCATTCAACTTTAAAAAATGCATGCTTTTGTAAAAGGAGAGGAACAACTGAAACAAGTCCCACTAGTTTTTGTTTTAATGAGTAGGAAACGCAAGAGAGACTATAAGAAGGTCTTGCAGTGAGTGCATCAAGAGAGTCTTACCCGAGGTGAAACTACAGATGTTAGTGGCTGATTTTGAGGCTGGTTTTTGGGGAGCAGTGACGAATGTATTTCCTGACATCACTATAAAGAGATGTAGCTTCCACTGGCGACAGGCAGTGTGGAGGAAGGCAGATTCCATTGGGCTGCGAGTGCCATACATGACATCTGGGGCCATTCATTCTTATATTAAGGAGATACTTGCACTTTGCTATATTCCTGCAGAATTTCTGCCATCATTTGAGAAACTCGCTTCACGTGCACAGCTTGCTGACCCTAAAGTACAGGACTTGATTGCCTACATCAGGAGCACATGGATAGACAGCAGAAGGTGGAGTCCAGACACATGGAGTGTTTTTAACATGAGTGTGCGCACCAATAATGATGTAGAGGGTTGGCACAGAAGACTGAACAGTCGTGGCCGTGCTAATGAACATTTTTACAAATTAATAGAATTGCTGTACACAGAGGCCTCACTAGTACCGGTGCAAGTACAGTTAGTAAAGGAACACAAACTAAAGCGCTACCAAAAAAAAAACATTTTAAAAACATGCAGGGTCGCCTTTTTACACTGTGGGATCAGTACATCAATAAAGAAATAAAAGCTTCACAACTTCTGGCTGCCTGTAGTCACCTCGCAGCGCCATGTATAGAGTGATGCACCTATTCTGTAAGCAAACCATATTTTTACATCCTGACTAAGTTAGACTAGATAACTCTGTATGTTAGATTGTATTCATATGTGTTCATTTATTAAAACTTGTTTTTATAGTATATTTTAATCATTTAAATTTTTATGAGATCTGTACGACAATTTTTTTTTTTTTTTTTTTTTTACATCACTAGGAACTGGCCAAGGGCACAACAAAATGGGTAACAAAAAGCCCGCTTAGTTGCCAGTCCCTATAAAGAAGACAGTAAGAGAATAAAATAAAAAAGCGGGGTGAGCCAATTTAGTTCTTTATGAAACTTCATTTTAGTAATTTTAGTTTAATTATCGCATTTGTACGATAATTTGACCTTTGCATGACAGTTGGACTTTTACCATTGTACGGCTCGTGAACGCGGACTCGCGGATACTTATGCAGCTATTGCCTACAAATTATTTCGGTAAATTAGACTTTGATGAATGAATTGTGTGTTGTAGTGCAAGGCTGTGTGGTGTGCTAGGTGGCTCAAGTGTGACCTGTAGATGTGTTAAACCAGTGGTGATGTGGTGTGTGATTGTGTACCAGTGTAGTGTGACACCTATAGTTGTGTGATGTGGCGCATAGTAGTGTGATGTGAAGCATAGTGTATAGCATGATGTAACGCAGAATGTATATATGAATTATGATGTGACGCATTATGTTATGTGGTGTAAAGCCTGAATGCAATGAAATATAGAGTCATTTAGTGAATACAGTATTTTACCTAAGGTTCTATTTATCGGTCGAATTTATCTGAAAATACGATTACTCTGGTGGCTCGGTGTGACAATGTGGGCTTCAATAGTTCACATCCCTGCACCGGTCCCTTCGGCCTAAACGTCTCACGGCCGAAAGATCCCTGGGGCCTAAACATCCCACGGCCTAAACATCCCACGGCCTAAACATCCCACGGCCTAAACATCCCACGGCCTAAACATCCCACGGCCTAAACGTCTCACGCCCTAAACGTCTCACGCCCTAAACGTCTCACGGCCTAAACATCCCACGGCCTAAACGTCTCACGCCCTAAACGTCTCACGCCCTAAACGTCTCACGGCCTAACGTACGCCTAAACGACTCGCCGAATGGTTCCGGCCGAAAAAAATACGGCCGATCGCCGAACTCGAGCGTGCTGACCCTACACTACGGAGTACCTGTGTGTGTGTGTGTGTGTGTTGTGTGTGTGTGTGTGTGTGTGTGTGTGTGTGTGTGTGTGTGTGTGTGTGTGTGTGTGTGTGTGTGATTACCATC
>JACEEZ010010689.1:7500-42500 GCA_016584305.1 Chionoecetes opilio | reverse complement strand
TCGAGGAATTTGATAATAACATAGTGACGAATGCAAAGCTTACTAACGCTTCATATTACCCTCACGACCTCCTGTTGACTATCTGAAGACATACATTGCTGCGCCCCTGGGTGAAGGCAGTGAGGATGAAGTGAAGGTTTTATATGAATCATGAAGTCCTTCACTGAACTGTGGTGAGGTTACGTCGCACTGCGAAGAACACATGTTGTGAAACTTGAAGGCAGCCTTGAGTTGCTAGCTGGAGAAAGGATAAAAGTTTGTCTTACCCCATAATACACAGCAAGGAGACGTGTGTGTGTATGTATGTATGTGTGTGTGTGTGTGTGTGTGTGTGTGTGTGTGTGTGTGTGTGTGTGTGTGTGTGTGTGTGTGTGTGACCAAAAAAGATATTCCACAAAGTGAAAAAGAAACCTGAACTCTATCCTTTCTCCCCCCTCTACTCCTACTCCTACTCCTCCTTTACCTCCTCCTCTTCATTATCATTATCATCATCATTAACACCGAGCACACAATCCGTATAAATTAGGAAAAGAGATCACACCATTAATTCCGGGGCTTATAATCAAGCGCCGTCTGTCCTCTGATCCTCGCTACTCTAAAAAGTAATCATCACGGCTCTCTTCTCCACTCCAACTCCTTACTCTCTTCCTCCTCCTGGGTTCATCTTTCTCCTACTCCCTGTCATCATCATCATCATCATCTTTCTCAAATTCTCTCTCTCTCTCTCTCTCTCTCTCTCTCTCTCTCTCTCTCTCTCTCTCTCTCTCTCTCTCTCTCTCTCTCTCTCTCTCTCTCTCTCTCTCTCTCTCTCTCTCTCTCTTTCTTTATCTCTCGCGCTCTCTCTCAAATCTGCTTTACTAGCCGCAAAGCCGCCCTTCGGGCACACTTTTTGGCTAGCTCCTGCGGAGGGCTATTGGTGGGCCAAATGCCCACCAATAGCCTTGTGTGTCTCTTTCGGCCATTTTCAACACGCTGGCCGGGGTATTAGTACCTGGTAGTGTTGACAACAAGGTCCCGAGCTCAAGTCCCGCCAGGAGCAACTGTTTCTTCCATCGTCGAATGGCCGAAGATACCTACATGCTACCCGTCACACACACATATTATCATTTTCTCACCAGCGATGTATCCACGTGACCAGTGGCCTAAGGTCTCTCTCTCTCTCTCTCTCTCTCTCTCTCTCTCTCTCTCTCTCTCTCTCCTCTCTCTCGCTGGCTGGCTGGCTGGCTGGCTGGCTGGCTCTCTCCTCTCTCTCTCCTCTCTCTCTCTCTCTCTCTCTCTCATCTCTCTCTCTCTCTCTCTCTCTCTCTCTCTCTCTCTCTTCATGTTATTCTATAATTCTTAAACGAACTCACCGCTTCCCTTCGGCCATTTCGTGTTATCCTAGACATCAGGAAGCATTAAAGAGAGTCGTATAATAGTAGCAGTGATGGTAGAAGTAGTAGTAGTAGTAGTAGTAGTAGTAGTATAATAGTAGTAGTAGTAGTAGCAGTACTTATTGCTGTTGAGGTTTTTATGATGATCATAATTTAAGGCGGTAATTCGATATTCGTAACAAAATATTAGATGAAAAAAGTGCGAAAAGTTTGTTCACAGAATACTTTTTCACCCCGCCCGGTAAGAATGAGACCCTTGCGCAGAGTGAGAGAGAGAGAGAGAGAGAGAGAGAGAGAGAGAGAGAGAGAGAGAGAGAGAGAGAGAGAGAGAGAGAGAGAGAGAGAGAGAGAGAGAGAGATCTGACAGGATTATAGTGTGTAAATGTGTTACACTGGAGAGACAATATCTTATCAAGAAAATAACGATTTTTAAAAAATTTATTTCAACAAATTTCACTTCTAATTCATCTATTATTATTATTATTATATTTCTTAATATGATTTATCTATTTTCCTATTTTATTCACATATCTATTTATTATTTATTATTAATTATTGCTCCTCATCCGAACTTTTACAACCATTCATTGATTTCTATGGGATAGTCACAGTGGATATTCAATTTTACCATTTGCCCTTATTCATCCTACCATTTGGTCACCTCATTTGCACTCACCATCAACACTTGACTTTTACGACCTGCTATAAAACCAACGAAAACATGGAAATGAGATTTATCCTTGACGCCTCGTTCATTTCCATTACTCACGTTGCTAGGCGAGAAGGAAGAATGCGAAGAGGAAGAGGAGGAGGAAGGGTATTAGGAAACTGTGTACGTACAGTCATGCACAGAAGACATTATATTGGGTTGAATCAGCATTATCAGGCCTCTCTCTGAAATGTATCTAGTTGGGACGTACTAGGTGAAACCGATCCTTCCCATCGGGTTGTATCTGTAAGAGACAATCCGGCGTGGAGGAGGCCAAGGGGGCCCCCACAAGGCTCGTGGCTGGGGCAAGTTGATGTTTCCTGTCGAGAGCTGCTTGGTATGGGAAAGGAGCCTGCATGGGAACTCGCGCGTGGTGACCCCCGGGAGTGGCGTCGTAGGGTGGGCGAGGCGACGCGCCCCCCGGCGTATGCCCCCAATGATTGATTGATTGGGACGTAGCCTCAGGTTACTGGATCCCTTACCTCTCATCACAAATTCTACTCCTTACTGACATTGTATGAAATGTACATTACTTTCATGTACTCATTTATATTAGGATTTTCTAATAACTATCATGTTTTTTTTCTCTTATTGCAAGTACTTACTGGCACACTTCTGCACCTTTACACCACGTGGGTATGTGAGTATGTACGCAGAATAAGAGAGGCAAGGGAGAAGACGAAGAGACGAGGCAAGGCAATGCAAGGGTTGAATAAGAAAGGGAAGACAGGGGATGAATGAAGATTTGTATAAGACAAACAAATATTTAGGTCATGAATGTAGGGAAAGGAGATGGGACAGGTTGAGTTAGGAGAGGGGAGGGAGGGAAGAAAGGAAGTAAGAGGTATATAGGGGGTATTAAAGCTAAGATAGGCGGAGATGAAAGATGAAAGAGATAGAAATAGGTGAGAAAAGAATGGAAAGCGTCAGAAAAATAATTGTTATAGTAGTTGGGAGAGTGATGGTGGAGGAAATTAAAAGATGGAGGGAAGGAGAGCGGAGTACATGAGATCAATCAATACTTTTTGTGGAAAACTCCTAGAATTTTTTTTTTAACCTGAGATAACACTGAAAACGGTGTGTGTGCGTGTGTGTGTGTGTGTGTGTGTGTACGTGTCATTCACCCATGGTCTTGTCCACGCGAGCTGGCTCGCGATCGCCAGTTTTCCCCCTCTCAGTGCGAGCTTGGAGCTCATTATTACCGATCTTTGGGCAATGCTGGGACCTCACACACCACACACCCCTATCCCCTTGCTCAAGGGGGACAGTAACCGCCCGAATTTGTCAGTGAAAAATCCCCGGGAGCACGAGGATTCGAACCGCCTACCCACAGAATGGGAGCCCGTCACGTTATCAACCTGACCATCGCGCGGTGTGTGTGTGTGTGTGTGTGTGTGTGTGTGAGTCTTACGATTGGCAGAATAATGTATTTTTAGTGTTGTAATTCATAAGTGAGGGTTAAAGGTGTCGTGTTGCCCATGTGTTTACATAATGTCTGGTGCCGCCGCGTGCCGCCCATTCCTCCCTCTTCGTCGATGTAGGTAAGGAAGACCGCTGATTGGGGCTGAGGAAGGAAAGGGGTGTGGTCTGCATGCCCCCCCTCCCTCCAAGTCCCAGGCCACGTGGAAAAGCAGGTGTTCCTCGTGTGTGTGTATTCATCTAGTTGTATTCATCTAATTGTATTTTACAGGGCCAGAGCAATGCTCGTGTGGCCCCGTGTCCATATCAACAACATTTTTTATCATTCATCCTTAGTGCTTAGTGTGTGTGTGTGTGTGTGTGTGTGTGTGTGTGTGTGTGTGTGTGTGTGTGTGTGTGCGCGTGCGTGCGTGCGTACGTATGTGTGTGTGTGTATTCATCTAGTTGTATTTTACAGGCCAGAGCAATGCTCGTGTGGCCCCGTCTCCATATCAACATTTTTTATCATTCATCCTTAGTGCTTTGTGTTGGCCGAAGCCAGCACCCCGGAGAGCAGGTCACAAACCCCGGCTAACACCCGGTACCCATTCACTGCTGGGTGGACAGGGGCTCGGTTTTTAAGGAAACAACCCATCTGTTTCCGCTCTGCCCGGGGATCGAACCCGGGACTTCTCGGTTGTAAACCGAGCGTGCTTCCCCTACACCACGGAGTACCCAACTCCGTGTGTGGTGTGTGTGTGTGTGTGTGTGTGTGTGTGTGTGTGTGTGTGTGTGTGTGTGTGTGAAGACCATTGCGTGTTATGCAGTTTAACTAATCCCTTTTGTGTTTTTTTATTGTCTTTCTCCTTGATTTATTTCATTGAGTTTGTATTTTTTCAATCATATGTTTAATAATGCCATCCGTCCTTGTTTACAATTTCATTACTGCATTCCTTTTTCTTTCTTTTTCTTCTTTCCCTCATCATATCAGTGTTGAGATGCAGCTTCTTTTTTTCTTTAAAAATTATTTTTTTATTGTTTTTTTGTCTTTTTTACATCAATTTTATATATCATAAGTTTGTCGCATTCATATTTTTTGAAAGGGAGTTAAGGGGAAGGAGGACTGCATCAGCATGTTACGTGTGTATGCCAAATTTAGAACGTACTATAATCTTCCCTTTTTTGTGTGTTTCTTTAAAGGTTTCCCGAAATATATAGGGATACATTATTTTTGGAACGCTCACCAGTAATTCATAAAACTACGGCAACTGGATCTGTTTTCTGGCATGGAGCATTAATTAGCAGACCTACCGTACGCCATGTTCAGGTAGGAGAGGAAGGCAGATAAGGGTGTTCACGTTTATTCTCTCCGTGCACCGTCACGTAGGGGATTTGGTCTGTATATAAGGGGGAAGGTGGTGGCAGCGGCAGAAGGCAGACGGGTAAGTTAAAGGACGCTTTGCCATTACTACTACTGCTCCTGCTGCTGCTGCTGCTGCTGCTGGCGCTATTGATCCACCGTAGTGTCGTCTGCGCCTTACTTGGAGGACGAAAGATTGTGTCCGGTAGTTCCCTGCAGAAAGTCCCTCATTCTTCTTCTTATTGTTCTCTATACTCGTTTGCTTTGCTACTCATTCCCTTCCTCACTTCATACTCATTCTTGTTTATCACAATACTCGTTTGCTTTCTTACTCACGCCTTCCTCTGTCACTGCCACACTGCCTTTTTCATTCTTAAGACCTTTTTCGTTCCACCCCTGTCCTCTTAACCCTCTCCCCCCTTTCCTTCCCTTACTCCTATCTTCCTTCCTTCCTTCTCTTTGTCTTCGCTTTATTTTCTCCACGCCTCCTTCACTCTTCCTCCCTCCTTCCTTTCCTTCCTTCCTTCCTTCCTTCCTTCCTTCCTGCTGTATTGTTTGTATTGCCTCACTTGCTGCCCTCCTGCCCTCCTTCCATCCTTCCTAATTAGTATGTACCTCTGCACAGGTGTGATTGTGTGTGTGTGTGTGTGTGTGTGTGTGTGTGTGTGTGTGGTGTGTTATTCACCCCATGGTCTTTGTCCACGCGAGTTGGCTCGTGATCGCCAGTTTCACCCTCTCAGTGCGAGCTCGGAGCTCATTATTACCGATCTTTGGGCAATGCTGGGACCTCAAACACCACACACCCCCATCCCCTTGCTCAAGGGGGACAGTAACCGCCCGAATTTGTCAAGTGAAAAATCCCCGGGAGCGCGAGGATTCGAACCGCCTACCCACAGAGTGAGAGACCAGAACGTTATCAACCTGACCATCGCGCGGTGTGTGTGTGTGTGTGTGTGTGTGTGTGTGTGTGTGTGTGTGTGTGTGTTTCAGGTTTCCTACGCAGATTGCAAGGTGTGTGTGTGTGTGTGTGTGTGTGTGTGTGTGTGTGTGTGTGTGTGTGTGTGTGTGTGTGTGTGTGTGTGTGTGTGTATGTGTGTTTACTTAGGAGTGTTGTGCTGTCGCTCGCTTCGTTTAGTTTTTACTTACACAGACCATAACCTTAGCCTTCTATATAATAATATAAGCGAAAGTGTGTGTGTGTGTCTGTCTGTCTGTCTGTCTGTCTGTCCGCCCGCGATAGGTGCCGCCCCCTGTGGCGGAATCCCCTCATATGTCACAGTTTTGGAATCAGGTTGACCAGGGGAAGGTTTTAAGCCCACTTATAGGATGATCCGATCACTTTTTTTTTTTTTTTTATAGCAGCCTATTAGCGAGAACTGTGAAGAAAAAAAAGTGGGTTGCGAGAATTGAGGAAACCTTGATGTAGGGTGATGGGTAATAGGTGAGTGAATGGGTGGGGTGATGGATAATGGGTGTGGGGTGATGGGTGAGTGAATGGGTGGGGGGTGATGGGTGATGGGTGAAGGAATAGGTGGGGGGTGATGGGTAATGGGTGAGTGAATGGGTGTGTGGTGATGGGTAATGGGTGAGTGAATGGGTGTGTGGTGATGGGTAATGGGTGAGTGAATGGGTGGGGGGTGATCGGTAATGGGTGAGTGAATGGGTGTGGGGAATTCATACATTTCAGGAAAGTTAGAAGGGGCTATCTGGAGGGTCTGTGTTTGGTGGGCCGAGGTGGTGGGTAATGGGTCTATCTGGAGAGTCTGTGTTTGGTGGGCCGAAGCCCACCAATAGCCCTCCGCAGGAGCTAGCCAAAAAGTCCGCCCGGAGGGCGGCTTTGCTTTCAGGAAAGTTAGAAGGGGCTATGATGTGAATGGGTTGGCGTTAATACATACATTTCTACATCCATGATTTCAGGAAAGTTAGAAGGGGCTATCTGGAGAGTCTGTGTTTGGTGGGTCGAAGGCCCACCAAACACAGGTGGTGGGCCGAAGGCCCACCAATAGCCCTCCGCAGGAGCTAGCCAAAAAGGCCGCCCGGAGGGCGGCTTTGCGGCTAGTGATTTATATAGAGCAATCATATCCATCGTAAGCAAAAATGTGATTCCTGACAATAAAAAGAATCAAACATTAACAGGGAAAAAATATATAGTGCATAATGACTGAACGTTAAAAAATCACAAACGAAATTCAAAAATACAAAGAAATGCGTTTAACACATTAGACTATATAAACTTTGCCGAAAATTTAAAATAAAAAAATGAAAATTCTTTGACTTATATAATGTAGAAATGTAACGTTTCTTTGTTATCTATTGAACGATTAATTGTGGCTCATTATCTCTTCTTTGTTATTTTTTTCTACTTGCTTGCCTTATTTTCCTCTTACATTTTCCCCTTTTCCTCCCTCTTCCACCGTTTGCTCCTCGTTTGCATCTTTGTAATTTCCATACTGGTAGAGGCTTTTGCGTTATTTATGAATTGTGTGTGTGTGTGTGTGTGTGTTTGTGTATGAGTGCGTGGAAAGATTTTTATATTGTAATCACACTTGTTCTATTTATTATCCTCCTCTCTCTTCTCTCTCTCTCTCTCTTCTCTCTCTCTCTCTCTCTCTCTCTCTCTCTCTCTCTCTCTCTCTCGCTCTTCTCTCTCTCTCTCTCTCTCTCTCTCTCTCTTTTCTCTCTCTCTCTCTCTCTCTCTCTCTCTCTCTCTCTCTCTCTCTCTCTCTCTCCTCTCTCTCTCTCTCTCTCCTCTCTCTCTCTCTCTCTCTCTCTCTCTCTCTCTCTCTCTCTCTCTCTCTCTCTGCTGGCCCCTATTGATTACTTGCGAAATGTTGGTCACTGGGAGAGAGAGAGAGAGACAGTGTGTGTGTGTGTGTAGACTGTAGAGAGAGATAAAGTGTGTGTATGTGTGTGTGTGTGTGTGTGTGTGTGTTTGAGTGTGTGTTTGTGTTTGTGTGTGTGTGTGTGTGTGTGTGTGTGTGTGTGTGTGTGTGTGTGTGTGTGTGTGTGTGTGTGTGTGTGTGTGTGTGTGTGTGTGTGTGTTTTAGTCTTTCATGTTTTCATCATGTAATTTCTTAGAATGCTGCGTTATGTGCACACACTCCAATTTTTTTCTCTCGCTCTCTCTCTCTCTCTCTCTCTCTGCTTCTTTTCATAAAACCACAAATACAGAAATTATCAGAAGACGAGTGAGATTGTTTGCTTACGTAATGACACTCACCCCCTCCTCAAGCGTTCTTTCTTTCTCAAAGCCCAGCAGGACATCACAACTGTCCTTTTGTATCGCTTTGGTACGTGAATAAAGTGCCGGGGCTTTGTGCCCACTGTAAAAGCCGTCGCTGAGCTCGTCTGTAGTATTTTTTTCCATTTTTTCGTTGGAGCCTATAGCGCCTGTAGGCTATTTTTTTTCTTCCTTGATGGTTCAGGTGGTTGGCCCTACACATTCTGGAAGGTCGTGATGGTTGGCCCTCGTCCGTGGTGGAGCAGGCTGGATTTTTATAGTGACACCTGTGATCTATAGGTGAAGGTCCGTTTTCTGTGGTGGTCAACCCTTAGTTTAGGCTCATGCTGTCACCTGGTGTTCCCTCCGCCCCACTTGAAGTCGCAATCGAAAGAACAGGAATGCAGGAATGCAGCATGCGGATTTCTTCGGCCACTCTACGATGGATTTTCAGTTGCTCTTTGGTGGAACTTGAACTCGGGACCTTGTGCTCACTTACCAGGCTATTGTCGACCGCGTTAAAGATGGCCGAAAGAGTTGAGAGTCCTCGGCGGGATTCAAACTCGGGACATCGAGCTCACCACTCCAAGACGCTAAGCACTCAGTCATCGCCTCCCCCTATAATGAAGATGTTTTCTTGTTCGCCTTGATAGAAATACAAAACGTTTATATATTTTTAAAAAATGTAAGTTTTATCATTTTTATTTATCATTTAGTATGTTACTTTGATTTGTTATGATTTCTGATATGGAAATGCTCGGAGATAAGGGGTTTTGATAGTATGTATGATAGTAGTATGTACATCAAAGCTATCAACATTATTATTTTTATCAATGTATGTATTTCTACCTTATTTTATCTCTTAATGTCCTTCATGTCAATCACAGGTTTCGGAAATATATGAACGGAAATTACTATTGTCGTAACTACTAAACATAGTTAAGGGAGTTTCCGTGTGTATGGGAACAGAATATGATGTTTTTCATACCCTTGTTGTGTATTTATCTAGTTGTATTCACCTAGTTGTATTTTACAGGGCCTGAGCTACACTTGTATATCTACAATTTATCATTCATCCTTAGTGCTTAGTGTTGGCCGAAGCCACGACCCCGGGAGGCACGTCACAAACCCCCGGCTAACACCCGGTACCCATTCACTGCTGGGTGGACAGGGGCTCGGGTTGTAAGAAGACCTGTCTTCGCTCCGCCCGGGGATTGAACCTGGGACTTCTCGGTTGTGAGCCGAGCGTGCTAACCGCTACACCACGGGCAGTGGCGTACCCAGAAAATTGAAAAGAGGGGGAGGGCAATATATATATATATATATATATATATATATATATATATATATATATATATATATATATATATATATATATATATATATATATATATATGCGGGTGGTCCAAAAAGACAAACTTTCGAATTAATTTGCTCCCCGCCTTTCTTTCTTTATCTCATGTTGAGAAAAAAAATTGGTATTTTTTTCAGCATGATTGTGTAATATTTAGTGGTGGCTCAATGTGTCTGAAGTTTCTGCTAGCCTGTTTCAGAGTATCATACTAGCCTGTTTCAAGTGCCCTGCATGGCCGTTGGAAGGGCCTGAAGAAGAATCAGGGACGGTAGACACAGACGCAGAGGACCAACGAGGAGAGGTTCAAGACGGACATGTTCAACCTGTTCGATGTGGCTCACGCAGACGCCTTGAAACTCAATAAGAACCCAGAGGACCGAGACTTCCTCCTCGCCCAGTGGGAGCTCGGGCAGAGGGGGTCAGTGGGGTCGGTGGAGCTTGTGCTGGTGCGGAAGGAGGAAGCGGCCCAGAAGAAGGAGGCGAATGCAAGGCAAATTGAGAAGACGCGGATGGAGCAGGAAGCTTCATGCAGCCAGGTGGAGTTGGCGTCATCTTTTCTTGTCTCCTCTGACTATGAGGGGTCCGTGGTAGAGGAGGAGGGAGCATCGGGGGTGATGCGGGTCCCCCAAAGAGGAAACGGACTCAAGTGCAGAACGTGTGGACCCCTAGACTTACAGCGGCCCTATACCGCACCAAGATGAGCAACAGGAGGGCTCCCTACGTCCTGACAGAGGTGGCCAAGAGCTTAGGCCATGATCCCGTAGAGTTGAACATGAGCCGACCCTATGTGAAGTGTTACCGTGAGCGGTATCGTGCTGAGAAGTGGGCCGACCTCAAGGAAGGATTCAAGGAGACTGGGGAACCATGTGTCGTTATCTGGGACGGGAAGCTCCTTCCTTCCCTCCTGGATTCCGGAGAGAGTGTGGACAGACTCCCCGTCCTAGTCACGTTCATTACCAGCGGTGAGACCCAGCTCCTTGGAGTTCCCAAGCTGGATTCTGGCACGGGGAACAAACAGGCGAATGCAGTCTACGCCCTCCTTCAGGAATGGGATCTAGAGGACAAGGTCGTGGGAATGTAATTCGACACGACGGCTGCAAACACCGGGCGCCATTCCGGGGCCTGCGTCCTCCTGGAGCGGAAGCTGGGAAGTGGGATGCTTTACTTCGCCTGCCGGTACCACATTCTGGAGGTGATCATTGGAGCCGTCTTGGGAGCAAGCGCGGGGCCCTCCTCCGGACCAGACATTCAAGTGTTCCGCCGTTTTCAAAGGCAATGGAACCTTCTTCGACAAGAAGGAGTTCCGAACAGGATGGGACACGGACGAGACTCGCCTCTTTCATCGAGGAGGAAATGGAGGCTCTTCTGGATTTCGCCTGTTCCGAACTGCCACCAAGTCGTTCAAGGATGACTACCGAGAGTTCCTGGAGCTGGTAATCATTTACCTGGGAGGTTCTGTCCCCGGATTTTCCTTCAAGCATTCTGGGGCAATGCACCAGGCCCGATGGATGGCCAAGATCCTAACTTCTTAAACTATGGAACGACCAAGCTTCTCGAAACTATGGATCTATGGAACGACCAAGATCCTAATACTATCTCGATCCTAACAACAACAAAATATTAAACACATATAACATAACATTCGTGGGAACCTGTGGAGGGAGAATTCATCTATTATCGCGATCCTAACCACAAAATATTAAAAATAAACACATATTACACATATTATAATATAACATACAGGAACACAAAATGGCATGACAGGGCACAGGGCGACG
This sequence comes from Chionoecetes opilio, assembly GCA_016584305.1. Lineage (NCBI taxonomy): Eukaryota > Metazoa > Arthropoda > Malacostraca > Decapoda > Majidae > Chionoecetes > Chionoecetes opilio. The sequence goes on along the minus strand of JACEEZ010010689.1, from coordinate 31,308 downwards.
GGAAGGTCCCCGATGATGTTCTTGATCCATGTTCTGTGCTGGTGAATCGACGCCGTTTTAACCCCGTCGGGGGGTCTACAGGGCCTGAGCTCCTGCTCAGGGAGCATCTCCCCGGGACTGTAAGCGTAGGTTGTCCTGCATTCCTGTCCTCTTCTCGCTCAGAGAACCGTGGAGGGACTGCTAGGTGGGCGCCACTCCTTGACCCCCGAAGAGGGAGTATGTGGGGGGATCGCCATTCATCAACCCCACGGCCTCACCCTACCTACCTACCACCACCAAGCGTGGAGGACCTTATACCATACCTCGGGTCACTTGCCACGACCTTACCATACCTCAGGTCTCTTGCCACGACCTTACCTCGCTGCTCCGGGCACTGGCTTGACTAGATCGGTGTGCGTATCCACCCCGCCGGGTACGGTTTAACCCCGCCGAGTCTACAGGGCCTGAACTCTGGCCAGGAGTCAGGGAGCATCCCCCCGGGTCAAAGATAAGGATAGGAACGGGAGAGTCGATGGTGGGCCAGGTACTAATTAACCCCGGCCACCCGGTACGGCACCGATACGGCACTCTCTGCCAGGAGGCCGAGTTAATCCTTCCCCTCCTCATACGACCGAGATCGTGGGCCAGGTACTTATTATCCCCGGCCACCAGGCACAGTACCGATACGGCTCTCGCCGCCAGGAGGCCGAGTTAATCCTTCCCCTCCTCATACGACCGACCCGTTATCTTCCCCCTAAATGGTTAGTCCTTTCACGCTCAGTCACTTCATAACGAACTTCCCTTGTTGTCCTCAACACTACCTATCTATCCACCGGGGCACACGGCAGCCCGCCGAGCCGCTGCAGTCAGCTCGCCGTGCTTACCATATGGTCCCGGTGTTCGTCAGTCACTCCACACATTCATACTCTATGCGGTGGTGGACCTAATACTTCATATTTCACTTCATTTCCCTCACGACACCCCACGCACTTACAAACGCGTGTGTCGCTCGCTATCTCCCTCTATCTACAGCTAAGCCACGCCAGCAACAAGATCGGATCCTACTCAATGCGCCAATATGTTACGCCCCGTCTGGGGAGACGGGGCGCAACGGGGGGTGAAGCTCCTGTTAGCGGACCCCCCACCCGCTACAGTTCTTCCAATCGGTCGCTGACGTGGCATGACAACTAATCCCCAGCACCCTTACCTGTATTGGGTGCCAGGTTGGGCATATCTCCATGTACTACATGGGCATATCTACTTACGTTTCATATTAAACGGGGCAGTGCCCCCTGGCGTCGGAGATACGGGGAGCTTGCATCCCCAGGCCGGTAAAAGCCCCGGCATTGCCGGGGGGCAACCCTCCCAATCCCCCCCGAGGTCCCTGGTTTGTTACAGGTCCCCCGGGGGCATCCTTGATAGCCCACCCTGTCATGCACTGTAATTGATACATCACCATCTGCCGCGTAGCCTCCTGGTAGACCTGTGATACCCAAGGGGTCCTAAAGCCCTGTTGTGTGTGTCTCGCAATGCCCCGGGATCCCAGGGGGACCCAGAAGAGAAGCCACAGGGGCGGGTGTGTTGCAGGACGTCGTAGCACCGTAGAGTTGCACCCCGCCCCGTGGGGCAATGCGGGGCGATCCTTAGTAGCCCCGCCGCGTGTGTCTCGCAATGCCCCGTGGTCCCAGGGGGGACAGGCGGAACCACAGGGGCAGGTATCTTGCAGGACGTCGTGTTGTACCTGCCCCGGGGGCAAAGCGTAGCGTCGGGCGCTGGGGCGTCGGTTAGGGGCGCGGCAGAGTGGAACTCAGCCATCTACCCGAGCACTCGCGCCGTCCCAAGAGGCCGTGAAGGAATACACGTACACGTATACTCGCGCGCCGCACTAAGACACTTAGTCTCGTAGTCTCGTAAGAGATCACCGCGCACCGCGAGGCAGGCCTGCCCACACCGGAGTCTATATAGATTTTCCCTCCTGTCCCGGGTTTAGAAACTCAGTCAGCCCTCGCAAGTGCAGCTGGTCTGCAGGTGTTGGGTACAGGTCAGAGGTTATCTTCAGTGTGACAGTTAATCAGTGAGATGTGATGTGATGACCCGTTCCTTGGTTGCTGGCAATTCTGCTGTCTCAGCAAGTCTTTCCTTTCACTTCATTTCTTGTTGCTCCTTCTTCTTCTCTTCTTTCTTCTTATTCCTCGCTTTCTCTCTTCCTTTACTCCGTCTCCCCATTCCCCTTCGTCGGACGCTCATCTGTTGAATACCTAACGTCAGCGATTCTGTAGGTAGCTGCTGTCTCTCTCCTCGCGGCTTGATAAGGATCTGTGGTGTCGGCGAGTCTTCCTCGCCTCCCCTCCTTGGGCTACCATCATCACGATTCATCAGCGATTCTTCCTCTTCCCATATTTATTCTATCTCCTTCCTTATACCTAGTTCCTCTCTCCCCCAAGCCCTCACAATTATTATTATCATTATTATTATTATTATCATTAGCATTAGCATTTTTATTAATAATAATAATAATATTAATATTAATATTATTATTATTATCATCATCATCATCGTCAGCACTTTTATCATGATCAGTATAAACAGTGGCGTACCCAGAAAATTTAAAAGGGGGGCAATATATATATATATATATATATATACTAGCCGCAAAGTCCGCCCTCCGGGCGGACTTTTTGGCTAGCTCCTGCGGAGGGCTATTGGTGGGCCTGCGGCCCACCAAACACAGACTCTCCAGATAGCCCCTTCTAACTTTCATGAAATCATGGATGTAGAAATGTATATTAACGCCAACCCATTCACATCACCCCCAACCCATTCACTCACCCATTACCCATCACCCCCCACCCATTCACTCACCCATTACCCATCACCCCCCACCCATTCACTCACCCATTACCCATCACCCTCCACCCATTCACTCACCCATTACCCATCGCCCCCCACCCATTAACCATCACCACACACCCATCACTCACCCATTACCCATCACCCCCCACCCATTAGCCATCACCACACACCCATTCACTCACCCATTACCCATCACCCCCCACCTATTCCCTCACCCATCAACCCCAACCCATTCACTCACCCATCACCCCACACCCATCACCCCACACCCATTACCCATCACCCCACCCATTCACTCACCCATTACCCATCACCCTACATCAAGGTTTCCTCAATTCTCGCAACCCACTTTTTTTTCACAATTCTCGCTAATAGGCTGCTAAAAAAAAAAAAAAAAGTGATCGGATCATCTCATAAGTGGGCTTAAAACCTTCCCCTGGTCGACCCGATTCAAAACTGTGCCATATGAGGGGATTCCGCCACAGGGGGCGGCACCCAGAGCGGACAGACAGACACACACACACACACACTTTCGCTTATATTATTATAATATATATATATATATATATATATATATATATATATATATATATATATATATATATATATATATATATATATATATATATATATATATATATATATATAGACAGTTTATAGTATATATATATATATATACATAAACTGTAGGGGGGTAGTATGCGGCCATGGCCCCCCCTTTTGCAAAGAATGAATAATGATAAATATATATATATATATATATATTTATCATTATTCATTCTTTGCAAAAGGGGGGGCCATGGCCGCATACTACCCCCCCCTCGGTACTATACATTACTATATATATATACATATATATATATATAGTGATGAATAATGATAAATAATATATATATATAATATATATAATATATATATATATATATATATATATATATTACGTATATATATATATATATATATATACGTATATATATATATATATATATATATATATATATATAGAGAGAGAGAGAGAGAGAGAGAGAGAGAGAGAGAGAGAGAGAGAGAGGAGATATTATATATATATATATATATATATATATATATATATATATATATATATTATATATATATATATATATTTTATATATTATATATATATTAATATAAAATTTTATATATATTTATATTTTATTTTTTAAATATATACTTAAGAAGGGAGGGGGGGGGAAGGGGGTTTTTTTTTTTATTTTTTTTTTTTTTTTTTTTTATAATATTTAAAGATTTTATTTTATTTTTTATTATTTTTAAATTATATTATAATATTTTTTTTTTTTTTTTTTTTTTTTTTTTTTTTTTGCCGGGGGGCCATGGGCAATTTAGGACCCAAAGGGGTACCCGTAGTGGTGGTTGGTTTGTTGTTTTTTGGGTTTTTGGTTTTTTGGGTTGTTGGTTTAGATTACGGGAAAAAGTACCCCCTTGCGCTTTTCAAAACTGGGATCCCTGGGGGTTTGGTGTGGTGTGTGGTGTGTGTGTGTTGGGTTTCCACCGAAAAAAGGGGGTAATCAAAAACGAAAAACGTTTAAAGGGGGCCTTTGGCCCATGCGAGAACAAAGGTGGTTTTTGGCAAACATTTGCATTTAAAATTACAAAAAAAGGGATACGTTTCCGGGGGCCAAAAACCTTTCCTCTTTTTCCTTTTTTTTTTTTTCCCCCTTTCCCCTTCTCCCCGCCTTTCCCCCATTGAAAGGCCCCAAAGTTGGGGTTTAAATGGGAAAAAAATAAAAAAAAGGGGAAGGGAAAAGAGTTTTTTTTTTTTTTTTTTTTTTTTTTTTTTTCTTTTGGGGCCCCCTTTTGCGCTTTTTGGTCAGGGAGAAAGGGAGGAGGGAGGAGAGGGGGAGGGGGGGAGGGGGGAAAAAGGGGAAAAGAGGGAGAGGAGGGGGAGAGAAGAAGGAGAGTTTAAAATGGGGGTTTTTTTTTGTTTTTTTTGGCCTTACGTGAGAAGATTTGGCTTTGGTCCGGGGGTTCCCGATTTGGGGTCCCCGCCCTGGGGGCGTAAAAATTTCCCTTGTTAACCCCCTCCCCTGTGTTGTGTTATGGGTGGTTTGCGGGTTTTGGGTTTTTGGGCCCTTGGTTTCGAAAGTTTTCTTTCTCTTTTTAAATGGGGTGGAAACCCCCTTTTGGGCAACCACTCCTTTCCCCTCCCCTTTTTTGTATTTTCTTTTTGGGTTTTTTTTTTTTTTTCTTTGCCTTTCTTTTCATTTTTTTTTTTTTTCCTCTTTCCACCTCCTTCTCTTCCTCCCCTCCCTCTCCTCTCTTCCCCCCCTCTCTCTCCCCCTTTCTCTCCTCCCCTCTCTCTCTCTCTCCTCTTCTCTCTCTCTTCTCTCTCTCTCTCTCCTCCCCTCTGTTGTTATATTTAGTCAACACTGTGGTTGACGCGAGCTTTTGCCTTGCCCCGCCTGTGGAGTTAGGGCATTACAAAAAAAAAGGCGTGTTTTGGGAGCTACCTGGGGGGGGGGGGGTCCCCAACGGTGGGGTGAAGTGCCAAAGGGACATTTTAAATTCCCGCGCAGCAGGGGCGGCGGCCCCGGGATGTCCTGGCTCGGTGGGGTGGAGCGTTCCCGAATGGGAGGTTGCCTCGCCTTCGGGAGGTATGTTGGAGTGCAAAGGGGAGGTGACCGGGCGTGATCCAGGGATTCCACAGCGCCCTGGGGGATTTCGTCAAAGCGGGGAAAACCGAGGGGGAGACGGTGTAGTCGTTTCCGTACGTGTGGGCGTGGATGGGCCCTTGGGAAGTGGGGGTAAGCTGTTGCAGCGCGTCCCCAGGAGGCAAGGGGGGTGATGAAGGCGACTGGGGCCCTCGTGTTGCGGGGGGAAAGGCGTGCGGGGCAGACTTTTTTTTATGTAGATTTTTGGGAGGGGCTGGACAGAACCCGGGTGGGGGGGAAAAGGGCACGGCTGATTTTGCAGCTCTGTCCTGCTTCGTTCCCACTAAGGGCCCTACATGGCTGGGAACCCAATTGGGGTATTTTGCACCCGTCGCCAGTCCGGGACCAGAAGAGTTTTTGGAGGTGAGGGGGTAAATGTTGCCCTTTGGGGCTGTGTGTCTCTGAGGGCCGGGAAAAGGGATTTTGAGTGTGTGTATGATGACATGGGGGGAGGACCCCCCGGGCGGGGTAAACAGCCCACAAGGCGACTTTTTTCACCTGGGGGCAGCTGGCGCCATCTGTTAACGCCATTGTTTCGGGGTTTGTCCCTCAAAAAACCCGCTCTTCTGCCCTTGGGGCGGGACTACTGACCCTCTGTGAAATATGGGGAGGCAGGGGCCCTCAAGTCCCCCATGACCTGTACATTTCCACGAAAGGCAGGGGGGGAGCCGTGTCCTTTGGGGGGTCAAGACTGTGGATGTGGGGTGATTGGAAGGGCTCCAAGGCGGTGGCGGCGAATTTCGGTGGGGAAGCCCTCACCCTTGCTGAGGGGGGGGGGGGGGTTTCGTGTATTCCATAGGAAATTGCTTCTGCAGCGCACGCGGCCCAGCATTGCCCCCGAAGTTGTTGCGGGGCCTGGCAAATGATTGCAACCTTGGGGGGGGGGCTTGGGTGGGCAGGGTCATTTTGGCGAGGGCGGGGGGCCCGTTCTTCGTAGGGGGGGGCCCCGATCGGACTACTGGCACCCTGCTCAGGTTTCAGCCTTAGTCCATCTGGGGGCGTTGATGGTGACTCTAAGGCGCTGTTTGTGTGGCCTCTAGTTTTTGGTGTGGGGTGTTCGTGAGGAAATAAGGCATGGACGCTATAGTCCGGAGGCGGATGGGTAATGTAAAAGGTGCCTTCCCCCGGGAAAACTGGCCCCCCCCTTTTAACCCAGTGATTGCCCGTAGGACGGAATCCTGCTTTTTTCGCGCTCCTGCAGAAAGCTACGTGTGTGCGGAGGTTGAGAGGGTTGTCGAGCCGAGCCCAGGTATTGGTCACGTCCCCGGGAAGTGGGTGTCCAGGATATAAGCGGACGCGGGGCGCGTCACACCCAAAAGGGCCCCTCCCTTTGGGGATTTTGCCACATTCAGTTTTAAAGCCTATTTCCCCTCCCTTTGGGTGGTTAGTCAGTCAACGGTTTCTGGGCTCGTTTGCGGGGGGCGGGTCCATGCATAGAGGCAAGGTGTCCCCATAGCAAGAAGCTTGTACCGGGGGGGAGTGGGAAGAGATGATTCTTCCTTAATATGTTAAACGGGAAAGGGCTCAGAATGCCCCCTGGGTTTTCCCGTTCTCGTGTTGATGGAGTTAACGCTCCCCCTAAAAGGGCAACTCTGGCCGTGGGCCCAAAAGGAAGCCCCGAGCCTATAAGGAGTCTCCCATTCCCTTGCGGACCAGAAGCACAGGTCCTCGGGAGTTGGCGGTTCAAAGGCTTTCCCTAGAAGAGGAAGGTATTGTGGTACCTCCGGGAAATGGCAGCGCATAGGAATGGGTAGGCTTCAGCTGTTTCCCAAAGCCCCCGTGGAGCAAAAAGGGCTTGGGGGTGGGGGGACCGACCGCCGGTTAGCCTGTTTGGGCTATCCGCTCCATGGTTTTGCCCCTCCGTGGGGAGGGAGATAGGGCGCTGGCACCAGGGGCTTTTTGGGTTTGGGTTTGGGGAAAATGGACCTCCTTCCTTTTGGGATTTCAGGCCTCCCGGGGGCTTGAAGAGGGGGAGAAGGGGGGAGTGACCTCTGAGCCCGTATTGGTGACAGGAGTTGTAAACCCGTCAGCCCAGTGGAAAGGGATCTCCCTCGCTTTAAATGCCCGGGGTAGTTCGGGAGGGGGAGGGGTGTGTTTGTGTTTGACTGATCCCCAGGCGCGGTCTACTGATCTTTTTTGCTGGGGGGCTCTGTCATCTGTCGCGTTCTCAGCTGGGAGATTGTCTGAGGTCGAGTGGCAAAAGAGGAGCGAGCCTCTCTGCTTCGCGACGGTCGGGGGGGGGGGTCGGATGGGCCCCTTGTTCCTGCGATCTTGTAACTGTTTGCCCCATCCTCCCTGCGAGTGGGAGTCGGCCCTCCGACACCATTTTTTGCCTGCTCCCTCCGAATGTCGCTTTCCCCCCTGTTGGGACACTGACAACTGCCGAAGGAGCGCCCTGTTTTTGAGCAGTTTGGTTTTTTGGCGTTTTCTCGGGTGGTTAATGCGGGTGTTGAGCTCCCTCACGCGTCGTTTAAAACCTAGTCCGGGGGGCTTTGTGGTAGAGGAAAATTAGCGGGGTGCTCTCGGGTGCGGGGGCGTGAAAAGGGATCTGTAGGCGGCCTCCTTTTTATCAAGGGTGAGGGATGGGGCAAGAGTGGAGAGGTGTGTTTTTATGGCGTTTGAAAATTTGCCCAATTGGGGCCCGTTTTTTGTTCCATCTGGGGGGGGGTGGCTGGGGGGGGGGGACTTTTGGGTTTTTTTTTTTTTTTTTTTACATCGTCCTAAGCGCCTGTAGCATGGGGACCCGGGGTCGGATGGTAGGCTCTGGGTTCACTTGAGGGTTCTGATGGTTGGGGCCTCGCCCGTTAGGGCGCAGGCAGGATTCTTTTGTGACCCTGTGAGGCTCATGCCCCCCCCCTGGTCCCCCGATGCCTCGCAGTCGAAGGTAGAGTTGTAGGCAGGCATGTGGTGTTCTTAGGCCCCTCGACGGGGCAGAAAGGGGTTTTGGGTTTCTTCGGGGATGAAACTCGGGTCACCGAGAAAGCCGTCGGAGACTCTAAAACCGCTCCGCTACCGCCTCCCCATTGCCCAAATTTTGGAGTGTCCTATGGACATACTAGGCCGGGGAGGGGGGTCTTTCAGAGCTGTTAGTGGGGGAGGAAAAGGGGGTTGAATGGGGAATTATGGCAAAGTGGCGCTGGTTAGTGTGGGGGGGAAGGCCCAAAAGGCGCAGGGGGGATGAATGTCAGTGACGAGGGAAACAAGGCGTCCTCCGTGCATTGCGTTGGGTCTCCGTTGTTGAGGGAAGCAACGCCCGGGGTGCCGGTGAGGGGGGTCCGACCCGTCCTGCTGCATTGGTGCGACCTGGAGAGTGAAAAATAGGGGGGTGACAGTTAAAATCCCCGCCAGAAGGTCGGGGAGGATCGGGGTGGGGGAGGAGCTCACCTAGCTCAAGGGAAATTGCGTCGGAGGGTTTTAGATTTGTATAAGTCGAGGGTGGAATGGCAAGGTGTAGTGTGACCCCGGGTTTCCCCTCGGGCCACAAGGGATGGAGCTGCGATGTTTGGCTCTGAAAAGTTATTTTTTTACAAGAATAAGCATCCGTTGGCTCCCCCTTTACCTTGGGTAGGGAAAAAACTCCGGCCGGGCGGGGTGTGGGGGGCTAAGGTCTCCTGGGGAGAAAAAATCTATGTTTTTTTTTCGTGGGCTGCTTCTGGGGAGGTGAGCTTTTCCCTGGACTCCACGGATGTTCCACTGCAGGATGCGAACCCTCCATGGTTTTGTTCCCCCTCCCTGAGGGTGCTGGCCTCGGGTTCGTCATGGGCTGGGGCCCTTTTTTTGTATTGGGTTGGTTTTAGTCATGTCGGGGGAAAGGTCCTGGCTGAGTCTTTTTGGTCCGAGGGTTTGTGGGGCCGGTCTGGGTTGGGTGATGGAGGGGGAGGGGGAGGGAAAATTGTTGGAAGTGCGGGTGTGATGGGGGGGGGGAGCGTGAGTTTTTTTCTGTGATTTTTGCTGCTGGGGGTTTGGGAGAAGGGGGCTCGTGGGTTTTGAGGTGAGTGATGAGGGGCGCTGACGACTATCGCCCTACCAGGGGATCACGACTGCGAGTCCACTTCCTTCTGGAGGGGGTGTCGCAGACATGCTGGCCCGGGAAGGGGGGTCTTTTAACTGTTTGGAATGCAGACCTCCCGTCTGTGGCGGGTGTGAAAGGGATGTGACTGTTGCCGTGGGAGGTTGGGTGGGGGGACTGTGATGTTTAGGGGGGCTTTTTGTGTTTGTCACGGAGGGTTGAAGCGGTTTTTGGGTTGACGGGGATTGATTTTGGGGCGTGTCTGGATCTTGGGGGCGGGGAGGGGGGGAAAATCCTCGAGGATTTGGGAAGATAATTGTCGGGCGGGGGCTGTCGAGGGCCCCCATGTGAAGGTTCCTGTGGGCCCCGGAGTGTTTTTCCAGCCATGCGCTTGACCTTTTTCCCTGAAGGACGTGTCGTCGCCTCTTTCGCATTTGGGTTCCATGCGTGGGGACTTTGCCGCATTGGGGCAGCACGATGTGATTTGTTCCTTTCTTTTGAAATTTCCCCGAGACTATGGAGGTGTCGTGAGGAGCGCTGCTTACCGCATTTCTTGGCCTTCCAGCGATAGTTGGTGTGGCCGAAAACGTGGCAAAAAAGCCGCGTGGGGGCCCGGAGAAGGGGCGGAGGGAAAATTTCCCCAACCCCTTCCCCCCTGACTGGGTATTTTTGTCCCCTTTAGTGTACGCGAACCTCTTTTTGAGACTCCTCTCTCGTGGGGGTGCAGCGAGTCGTCCCCCAGGGCTGGGGGTGTTTTTGAAGGGGCTCCAGCGGGGGGCGAAATGGGTCCCATCACTTTCCTGTTTTTTTGGTGGGGTGGCTGTACTATGTAGCTTCAAGGTTTGGAGTTTACGGAGTAGGCTTAGCAGAGCAGCTAGGTTTCTTCGTCCTTGGGGGGAAGTAAAAAATTTGTTGTCCTCCGGGGGGGGCTGTGAAATTCGCTCGGGTAGACTTCCCTATGGCGTCTATCAGAGTATAGGGAGTCTCGAATCCCTCTGTCTGAGGAACTCGTACCCTTGGGGGTGTTTATTGAGGTAGGCATCTGAGGGGCCCGTTGAGGGCTGAGTTTGTTTGTTTTCGAAGGGGTTTGGGGGGTCCGGGCTGGGGGGTGTTGCCCGGGGTTTTCCCCTGCCAGGGGGGGGGTGTGGATTCGGAGGAGGGTCATTTCTGTCTCTGCGGGCCGGGGTTTGGGCTTAACCCCTTTCCATGGGTCGGTTTGGCGATTTAGTCACGTTACTAGTGGAAGGGAAAGGGGAAAACTCTTGTGGGGTTTGAGCGGGGAGGGGGCGCGCCAACAGGGGTTTTCAGGTGTGTCTGGGCGGCGGGGGGGGGGGGTTTTTTTCTTCTTCTCTCTCTCTCTCTCCCTCCTCTCTCTCTCTCTCTCTCTCTCTCTCTCTCTCTCTCTCTGCTCTCTCTCTCTCTCTCTCTCTCTCTCTTCCTCTCTCTCTCTCTCTCTCTCTTTGTTTCTTTTCATAAAACCGCAAATACAGAAATTATCAAAAGACGAGTGAGATTGTTTGCTTACGTAATGACACTCACCTCCTTCTCAAGCGTTCTTTCTTTCTCAAAGACCAGCAGGACATCATAACTGTCCTTTTGTATCACTTTGGTACGTGAATAAACTGCCGGGGCTTTGTGTCCACTGTAAAAGCCGTCGCTGAGCTCGGATGAAGTGTTTAATGAAGATGTTTTCTTTTTCGCCTTGATAGAAATACAAAACAATTGTATATTTAAAAAATGTAAATTTTAACATTTCTCTATCATTTAATATGTTAATTTGACTTGTTATTATTACTGATATTGAAATGCTCCGAGATGAGACGTGTTGGTAGTATTTAAAAGCTATCAACATTTTATTATTATCATTGTATTATTTCTACCATTTTTGAGGCGCTTATTTCAGGAAGTCGATATCGTCAACTTTTATCATGAAGGGTATCAATAGAAACGCAATTTTATGAGCTTTCTCATTGCTATATTTCGTTATCTGATAAATTAATTAGAACCATGCATAAATTTGCGTTAACTAAATAAATAAAATCATCAATCGAGTAATTTTCCCGATTGATGATGTTATTTATTTAGTCAACGCTAATTTATACACGGTACTAATTCATTTATCAGAAAACTAAATATATAAGTAAATAAATAACATCATCAATCGGGAAAATTACCCGATTGATGATTTTATTTATTCATTTAACGCTAATTTATGCATGGTTCTAATTAATTTATCAGATAACGAAATATAGCAGTGGAAAGCTAATACAATTGCGCTTCTATTGATACTCTTCATTATAAAAGATGACTCGCAAAGTTTTAAATGGCGAAGAGTTAAGTGAATATTAAGTGCATACATATTTCTTCATAGTCTCGTAATGGCATTTCTTTAGCGTGTTTTCCTGTTTTTTATTTGATAATATTATAGAACAAACATTTACGAAGATTACAGTATATCATATATACTGATAAACCAGTCTATATGATAGTCCATAGACCACTATATCTCTTTGTCGGGCGCCCCGCAGGCCCCTATGCAGCCCCGCAATTCAAAACATTGTCGCGTGAACAGTCCAGGTATACAGTGGTCTATGGGATCTGAAATAAGATAAAAATGGAACTATTAACATTCTCTTCAAATATGTGTTAAAGTAATCGTCCAGACCCTTTTTTTTTTTTGCCTAGTTATGTTGAATGTACATTCAAAACACCTAATCCACCAAAAATAATTGATTTCCAGACCTTATTTCCGTAAAAACACGACTTTTGTAAAGAGCGCGCGAAAAAAAATGTCTTCCCTCCAACAGGGCTACGCATGTTCTTGATGACGTTGTAATAGGTGTTTTAGTCTGAATAAGGATAGAAATAAGTTAGCTAGATTGATTTATTAGCGAGAGAGAGCGAGAAAATGTACGCCAGAATTCTTGTAAAACCGATAATTCTTCCTACTTGTCAAAACAAAGATTAAGGTTTAGATAACGAAAAGTGCAAATTCAGCCTTTCCTTGCCTTTCATGATTGGCTGAAGAGAAAGGGAGGACAGTGTATGTCTTGTCTCTTATTGGTTGCTACAAAACATGACGTGACGTGACGTCATTCATATTCATAGGTTAGTTGTGAAAAGACTCTCACTTTTAGGGCAGATAACTTTTGGTCCACGAAAGACACACACGTGACTGAGTGTGTAGAGACCTCACGAGAAACTTCCGTGAGAGGCAGTGAACGCGAGAGACAGAGAGAGAGAACTTGAACATTCTACCCGCAGTGAACACGAGTGATATAGAGAGTTCCTGAATACTACAAGTGAATGAAAGTTACAGTTGTTATCCTTTATTAAAACCAAGAAAGATAACCGACTGATTATTCCAACCCATGCATGACCAACGTGCATGGCAAACGGTGCTTAGCAAGAACGCGCCACTAACAGCTATTATACAGAAACGCAACTAACAACGTCACGAGAGAAACGCTCCAATGTAAACAACACTCGCCTGCCTCTGTGAGACCTGTCGGCAAATGTTATGATGAGCGATTGTACTTCGGTGTCAGACAGTGAATCTGTCGCTGTGATAGATCTAGAGTACGATGCTCAATCTGAGCCCGAACTAAATGACGCTGCTCGCGTATATGAGGAAAACGAACCAGATTGTGATGGGAGCCCAACCCTATATGTTTGAGCCAGAGTACGAGGTGGATGAACAGGTGTTAGCGGAGCCTGCTGAGTTTCAACACTACTACACACACAAACACTTCTACACACACACACAAACACTACTACACACACACAAACACTACTACACCACACAAACAACTACCACCACAACACTACTACACCACACACAACACTACTACACACACACAAACACTACTACACACACACACAAACACTACTACAACACACACACAAACACTACTACACACACACACAAACACTACTACACACACACACACAAACACCACTACACACACACACAAACACTACTACACACACACACACACACACACTACTACACACACAAACACTACTACACACACACACACACACAAACACTACTACACACACACACACACACAAACACTACTACACACACACACACACACAAACACTACTACACACACACACACACAAACACTACTACACACACACACACACACAAACACTACTACAACACACCACAAACTACTACACATACACACACACAAACACTACTACACACACACACACACACACACTACAACACACACACACAAACACTACGTACTACACACACAAACACTACTACACACACACACACACAAACTACTACACAAACACACACACACACAAACACTACTACACACACACACACACACCACACACCACACACACACACCACACCACACACACACACACACACACACAAACACTACTACACACACACACACACACACACACACAAACACTACTACACATACACACAAACACTACTACACACACACACACACACACACACACACACAACACCACACACAACCACACACAACACTACACACAACACAAACACTACTACACACACACACACACAAAACACTACTACCACACACAAACACTACTACACAAACACACACAAACTACTAACACACACACAAAACTACTACACCACACACACAAACACTACTACACACACACACACACACACACACACAACTATACACACACACACAAACACTACTACACACACACAAACACTACTACCACACACAACACACACAAACTACTACACACACACACACACACCTACTACACACATACACACACTACTACACACACAAACACTACTACACACAAACACTACTACACACGCACACACACACACTACTACGCACACACACACACACACACACACAAACACTACTACGCACACACACACACACACAAACACTACTACACACACACATAAACACTACTACACACACACACACACAAACACTACTACACACACACACAAACACTACTACACACACACACAGCAGCGCGGGAAGATGAGCCTTCCTTTTGTTACGTCACCGAGCCGTGGCGCATCGTCTGCTAGTTGCCAGCAGCGTTTTCGAAGCTCGGGGAATTTACAGATTTTGATTGCGGATTATTAAAAAACGGCTGACTGGATGCAAAAAGTGACAACATATTGTTGATACACTCGATAATGGCTATACTCTAACTACATCAAAATCAGGAATGATGAAATGGTCTGGACGATTACTTTAATACATATTGGCTTGATCGATGTATCTGAACACAAAAGTTTATCCGCAAACTGTTTTACATGGCAAGTAGTCCATGGACGTACAGACGGACGGACGGCTCGGCGGACGTGCGGACAGGAAACAAGAGATCAATTTATGTATAAACAAATTAATATAAATAGTAATGTGTATGTTGATCAGGTGAATGATGAATATCTAGAAAAGTAGAGTATCATAAAACATGACATGGGAGCCTAACAGTAAAACACGTCTGACATGATGCATGTCTAACCTTCAGGTCTTCATCACACCAACAAGCGATCGAACCAACTATATAAGTTACAATTGTTTCAGTTCAATCTGAAGTCAGTTAACATGAACATGAGTTCAGAATGATTTGCTACCGCTAATATGTGAATTACACGCACACACTAACAATTTTATACATATTTACCCTGAACAATGACATTGAACTTGACTTTTGACCTTGTTATTGACCTCCAATTTAAATAATAACCACACAAATAAATCATAAATGAATGTCTCATGTCAAAATCATATGGAATAGTGTTATTACATGTGATTCTAGATCTAGTAGATAGTATTTTTATATTTATATCTACGGAAGTCGGCCGTCATGGCGGCCATTTTGGATTTTCGTTGATTTCTCGGATTGCCCAAGGGTTTTCTCTTGTTATCCACCTGATATGCTTTATAGACATCTTAATGATGTAGAATCCATCGATAAAAAAAACTATCATTCCATGCAGGGTAAATTTGAAAAACCCACTTTACCAACCTGACTAATGATGTGCTAGGCTAGTTGATAACACTATCGATATCACTCATGATAGCACACAACATTGTACGCCAACGATAAAGGCATGAAATTAGGAGGATAATCCAATGCACACGTGCTACGTGGTGTTGGAGGGAGGGCCTGGAGGCACACCGTGGCGTCTACTGACGTGTTGCTACGCGCGGTGTGAATGGCTGATGATCATGATCAGCCAGACGCATTCTGTAGGGCTCTGCTCGGCGACCATATTTAAAGATACGTAGAGTGGCGCTCATCTTAATATATATATATATATATATATATATATATATATATATATATATATATATATATATATATATATATATATATATATATATATATATATATATATATTATGTGTATATATGTATATGTATATATATGTATGTATATATATATATATATATATATATATATATATATATATATATATATATATATATATATGTATAACACCTACAATTACGGCACTGAAGACAGACAGCAACAATCATCGGAGGGGTGCATCTGACACTACACTATATGTGGGTAAGTCTGACTCCCCTCTGTTATGAGTTCGCTAGACTGTCTGCACACTGAACCAGTACCAGAATTCACCTGTGGGCCGCCTAGAGCAGTAAAGGCCCACATCACCAATAAAGAATTGGTGACAAATCTTTCAATCAAAAAATGGCGCTCATCTACTTCCTGCTTTCAGAACGCGCCACCCTTTCCTCACCCAGCAACACAGCTAAAAATTACTTGTAGATAATGGGAATTTCGACTACCTAAACATTTCCACAATAGTGTCTCTTTGTGCTATTCAGATAGAGTGATGGTTGGGGAATTCAGTAGTATCCCTAACTCAATTCTGGCTGCGGTGGCGCTTATCGACTTTCTGAACTAACCGCCTCATTTTATCTCTTACTGTTTTTCTTGTCATTCACAGGGTATTGCCTACTCAAAGGTTTCGGAAATGTATGAACGGAAATTACTTTATAATAATCGTAACTACTAAACAAAGTTAAGGGAGTTACCGTGTGTATGGGAACAGGATGTGATGTTTTTTGTACCCATGTGTGTATGTGTGTGTGTATGTGTGTGTGTGTGTATACTTAAGAAATGCATATTCTTTTCCGTTAATAGTTTATTTCATTTTTTGTCTTTCATAGGGACGTAGATCAAGCTGGCTGCTTGTTGAATTTTAATGTGTTTAGTAGTTTATCGTAGTAGTAGTAGTTTTAGTAATTATTTTTTGTTGGACTACAGTTTGTTACTCAAAATTTGTGGGAATGTTTCATTTTTTGGACATTGAGTGTTTTGTCTATTCATTAATGATATTATGTGTAATTTATGTATAAAGCTGTGGTCAATAAATATCTATCTATCTATCTATCTATCTGTGTGTGTGTGTGACTGTGTGTGTGCATGTGTTTGTGTGTGTTTGTGTGTGTGTGTGTGTGTGTGACTGTGTGTGTGACTGTGTGTGTGTGTGTGTGTGTGTGTGTGTGTGTGTGTGTATGTAGGTATGTATGTATGTTTCAGTCTGTCATGTTTTCATCATTTTGTTAGTTTTAATGCTGCGTTATGTGCACACACGCACGCACATTCTCTCTCTCTCTCTCTCTCTCTCTCTCTCTCTCTCTCTCTCTCTCTCTCTCTCTCTCTCTCTCTCTCTCTCTCTCTCTCTCTCGCTGTTTCTTTTCATAAAACCACAATACAGAAATGATCAAAAGACGAGTGAGATTGTTTGCTTACGTAATGACACTCACCTCCTTCTCAAGCGTTCTTTCTTTCTCAAAGCCCAGCAGGACATCACAACTGTCCTTTTGTATCGCTTTGGTACGTGAATAAACTGCCGGGGCTTTGTGTCCACTGTAAAAGCCGTCGCTGAGCTCGTCTGTAGTGACTAATGAAGATGGGTTTTTTTTCGTTGTGATAGAAATACCAAACTTTTATATACCTTAAAAATGTAAATGTTAACATTTATCTTTATCATTTAGTATGTTAAGAAGACTTGTTATGATTACTGATATTGAAATTCTCCGGGATAAGGCGTTTTGGAAGTATATAAGTGCTATCAACATTATTATTTGTATCATTGTATTATTTCTACCATATTTTATCTTCTAATGTCCTTCTTGTCAATCACAGGGTATTGCCTACTCAAAGGTTTCGGAACTGTATGAACAGAAATTACTATAGTCGTAAATACCAAACATAGTTAAGGGAGTTTCCGTGTGTATGGGAACGGGATATGATGTTTTGTGTACCCTTGTGTGTGTGTGTGTGTGTGTGTGTGTGTGCGTGTGCGTGTGCGTGTGCGTGCGTGCGTGCGTGCGTGCGTGCGTGCGTGCGTGCGTGCGTGCGTGCGTGTGTGTGTGAGTAGAAAAATCCACCCACCTGTAATTAAATGTCCTCACACACACACACACATACACACTCTCTCTCTCTCTCTCTCTCTCTCTCTCTCTCTCTCTCTCTCTCTCTCTCTCTCTCTCTCTCTCTCTCTCTCTCTCTCTCTCTCTCTCTCGCTCTCTCTCTCTCTCTCTCTCTCTCTCTCTCTCTCTCTCTCTCTCTCTTATATATAATATATATATATATATATATATATATATATATATATATATATATATATATATATATATATATACTATATGAATGTATATATTATATATATATATATATATATATATATATATATATATATATATATATATATATATATATATATTAGCCGCAAAGCCGCCCTCCGGCGGACTTTTTGGCTAGCTCCTGCGGAGGGCTATTGGTGGGCCTTCGCCCACCACCTGCAGATAGCCCCTTCTAACTTTCCTGAAATCATGGATGTAGAAATGTCTATTACGCCAACCCATTCACATCACCCCCACCCATTCACTCACCCATTACCCATCACCCCCCACCCATTCACTCACCCATTACCCATCACCCCCCACCCATTCACTCACCCATTACCCATCACCCCCCACCCATTCACTCACCCATTACCCATCACCACACACCCATTCACTCACCCATTACCCATCATCCCCCACCTATTCCCTCACCCATCACCCGTCACCCCCCACCCATTCACTCACCCATCACCCCACACCCATTACCCATCACCCCACCCATTCACTCACCCATTACCCATCACCCTACATCAAGGTATCCTCAATTCTCGCAACCCACATTTTGTTTTCACAATTTTCGCTAATAGGCTGCTAAAAAATTAAAATTAAATGATCGGATCATCTCATAAGTGGGCTTAAAACCTTCCCCTGGTCGAGCTGGTTCCAAAACTGTGCCATGTGAGGGGATTGGGGCACTGGGGGCGGCACCTATCGCGGACAGACAGACAGACAGACAGACACACACACACACTTTCGCTTATATTATTATATATATATATATATATATATATATATATAAAATATATATATATATAATATATATATATATATATATATATATATTATAATATATATATATATATATGATATATATTATATATTACATATATATATATATATATATTTTTTTTTTTTTTTTTTTTTTTTTTTTATATGGATCGGTATCTCACTATATATATATGGTGTTTTTCCATGGTGTGAGAAATACAGAAGACGCATTACAACGCTTTTATTGAAGTGTTGCAACCTCTGGCTTACAATACCGTCACGTGTTTTGATTGTTCAGAGAGAGAGAGAGAGAGAGAGAGAGAGAGAGAGAGAGAGAGAGAGAGAGAGAGAGAGAGAGAATCCTATCTCCAGCTGTTTTGACACGTGACCGCTTCCTCTTCCTCTTCTTCCCTATACCCCTCCTTCTTTTCCTCTTCTTGCATCTTGCATCTTCTTGCATCTTCCTCTTATGTATGTGTTATAGCGAGACCACCGAGAGACAAGGCCTGGTGATCGCCCGTGACGTCACACCATAAGGATACAACCCGCTCCGCTCCCCGTACAAGTTTACGTACCTAATATAATGTTTATCAGTATAAAAAATATACTGTTTTTCTTCGGAAATGTTTGTTCTATAATATTATCAAATAAAAAACCGTAAAACATACAAAGAAATGCCATTATGAGACTTTCAAGAAATATGCATTAACTTAAACTCTTCGCCATTTAATATTTTGCTCGCAAACATTTTACATGGAGAATATCAATAGAAGCGGAGTTTAATTAGCTTTCCATTGATATATTTCGTTTAGTGATAAATGAATTAGCGGCATGCATAAATTTAGCGTTAATAAATATAAAAATCATGAATCGAGTAATTTCCTACCTAATATATGTTTATCAGTATAAATATATACTGTTATCTTCGAAATGTTGGTTCTATAATATTATCAAATAAAAAACCGTAAAACACCAATAAACAAATGCCATTATGAGACTTTCAAGAAATATGCATGAACTTAAACTTTTTCGCCATTTAATATTTTGTGAATTTCTTTTTACATGGAAAATATCAATAGAAGCAGAATGTAATTAGCTTTCCATGGATATATTTTTTTCTGATAAATGAATTAGAACTATGCATAAATTAGCGTAACTAAATAAATAACATCATGAAATCTGGTCATTTACCCGATTCATGATGTTATTTATTTAGTTAACGCTAATTTATGCATAGTTCTAGTTCATTTATCAGAAGAAAAAATATATCAATGGAAAGCTAATTAAATTCCGCTTCTATTGATATTCTCCATTAAAAGTTTTTTGCACAAAATTTTAAAATGGCGAAAAGTTTAAGTTCATGCATATTTCTTGAAAGTCTCATAATGGCATTTTTTTATTGTGTTTTACGGTTTTTTATTTGATAATATTATAGAACCAACATTTCTGAAGATAACAGCATATATGTTATACTGATAAACATATATTAGGTTGGAAAATACCCGATTTCATGATTTTTATATTTAGTTAACGCTATTTTATGCCTGCCGCTAATTCATTTATCACTAAACGAAAATATATCAATGGAAAGCTAATTAACTCCGCTTCTATTGATATTCTCCATGTAAAATGTTTGCGAGCAAAATATTAAATGGCGAAGAGTTTAAGTTAATGCATATTTTTTGAAAGTCTCATAATGGCATTTTCTTTGTGTGTTTTACGGTTTTTTATTTGATAATATTATAAAAACAAACATTTCCGAAGAAAACCCGTATATTTTTTATACTGATAAAATTAATTAGGTGGGGTAAACTTGTAGGGGGAGCGGGGGCGGGTTTGTATCCTTATGGTGTGACGTCACGGGCGATCCACCAGGCCTTATCATCTCGGTGGCCAGGTTATAGTCACAGAAAGAAAGAGAGAGGGAGAGAGAGAAAAAAACCCATAGAGGAGATAAGTAAGGTCACTTCTCTCCCCTCTCTCTCTCTCTCTCTCTCTCTCTCTCTCTCCTCTCTTTTCTCTCTCTCTCTCTTCTCTCTCTCTCTCTCTTCTCTCTCTCTCTCTCTCTCTCTCTCCTGAAAGATTCTCAGTGTGACAACGGATTGCAACCGCTTACACCTATGTTTGTGCTTGTGCTTGTGAGGAACACGGCAATGGCAGAGGAAGTGTGTGTGTGTGTGGGGGGGGGGGGTAGGTTAGCATAGGTGGGTGTGTTTGGGTCGTGTTGCCAAATACCTTATGAACTCAGATTTTTCCTTGATTATGCTTAGTTTAAGGAGAATTAATTTGTTTTTCCTTGTTTGATTTGTTCATTGATTGTTCATTCTCGTGTTTTTGGTAAGTCTGTTGCTTTTTTTTAGGAGTGGAGTATGAATTTTTTGTTATTACTTTGCACAAGATTTCCTGAAGATAATGTTTTATCCTTCATATTTACGTACATGTATATCGTCTTTTTGTATTTCACGTATGTTTCTGGATATTTTTTCCATAAACAAAAACTTATTTTTGTTATCATTATTATTAGTAGGCCTACTATTTTTAATATCTTGCTATCATTACTATTTTTATTATTAGTATTATTATTATTATGGCTATTTTGTGTCAGAGAGAGAGAGAGAGAGAGAGAGAGAGGGGGAAGAGAGAGAGAGAGAGGAGAGAGAGAGAGAGAGAGGAGAGAGAGAGAGAGAGATAATAGGTTTGCCAGCAACAGCAGCAGTCGCTCTCTTCTCTCTCCACGTGTGAAACACACCCTCTCCTCTCTCCAACCCTCCCCTCCTCTTTATGCCACATGTATTATTCCAACCCTCTTCTTGCCTGCTTTATTGTTAGTCCTTTTTTATCCCTGGATGTCATATTCTAGTATTTGGGGGTTTTTATGTGTTATCCGATTTTGTTATTTTTCGTTTACTTTATTCTTTGTGTCCTTGAAATACTTGTTCGTTTTCCTTCATTTTTTTCCTCTCTCTCTCTCTCTCTCCCCTCTCTCTCTCTCTCTCTCTCTCTCTCTCTTCTCTCTCTCCTCTCTCTCTTTTCTCTCTCTCGCTCTCTCTCTCTCTCTCTGTCCTTTAAAAAATCCGGTATAAGAACAGCAATAAAGTAATAAAATCCTATTATTTTTTTCTAGGATAATATTTTTCTTTTTAGTTTGGTAGTAATGCTTGATATTTGTTTTTCATTTTTTTAGAGCGGAGGAAGAGAGGTGAGGAAGAGGAAAATAAAAAAATAGGTTAAGAGGATGTGATGAAGAGGAAAATAAATGAGAGAAGGATAAGAGGAGAGGCAGGTGTTGATGGCCAAGAGGGGAAGAAGAGGAACTAGGGTGAAGAAGGAGAGGGAGAGAAGGGATGGATAAGGGAGAGGAAGGGGGCAGGAAAGCAGGGCCAGAGAGAAGGTGTAAGTTGATCTCAATACTATTTTTAGCTTCCTTGGCGCATTCGTGTAGCTACTGGTGCTTGTGTTTGAGAGAGAGAGAGAGAGAGAGAGAGAGAGAGAGAGAGGAGAGAGAGAGAGAGAGAGTGAGAGTATTCATTCTAGACGCTCAAATTTATTCTCTCTCTCTCTCTCTCTCTCTTCTCTCTCCCTCTCTCTCTCTCTCTCTCTCTCTCTCTCTTTCTCTCTCTCTCTCTCTCTCTCTCTCTCTCTCCCCTCTCTCTCTCTCTCCTCTCTCCCCTCTCTCTCTTTTCTCTCTCTCCTTCTCTCTCTCCTCCTCTCTCTCTCCCCTTTTCTCAGGTGAAGGAAGCTTTGTATTGATCAGAACGTAAATTTAAAGTATAAGAAAGAAAGTTGTGAAGATGTGCACCTTCCGGGCCTCCTCCTTATACTGATTCTGATATCCCTTCTCCACTTCTTCTCTTCTTCTTCTACTCTTCTCGAAGGCTGGAGGCGGTATGTCTTGATAACGCAAAGTTCAAGGTCATACACGTTTTGGCCGTTTAGGCGTTTTTGTGCATGTGTGTGGTGTGTGTCTGTGTCGTTGAGTGAGTGTATGTTGGGGTGTTGTTGTGTGGTGTGTAAGTGTGTGGTGGGTGAAGTGTGTGGGTGTAATGTGTGTGTGTGGTGGTGGTTGTTGTGTAAGCGCAATTAATTATTTATGTTTATAATATTTTGAGGTGTAGCGGTCCCGTTAGCATGAATGGTTAGCAAGGTGAGAAAATACGGAAGAAATTGGAAGGGAATGAACGAAATGGGAGAATGAAATGCGATAATAACGTAAGGAGGGGAAATGAAATGGAAGCATCACCCTTTTTTCAGTAATTGGAGGAATTACAGAACATACATGATTGAGTGTAGTGGAGGAGAGGGATGAATAGAGTAATGGGAGGGAAAGAAGGGGGTATTTTGGGGACAAGTTCTGACCCCACGTGTTGTGTTTGTCACGTGTTTGGCGCAAGTTTGTATGCAAGCACACGTGATCTTTTCGCCCCCTTCACCCCCCCTAAGACCCCACAACTCGCCTATCTTTCAACAAGCCCCCTCTCCCCTTCTTGCTTAAGTCTCCCCCCTTGCGACTTCTCCACTATGAAAGATAAATATTTATTGCGCAACACACACACACACACACACACACACACACCACACACACACACACACTCTCTCTCTCTCTCTCTCTCTCTCTCTCTCTCTCTCTCTCTCTCTCTCTCTCTCTCTCTCTCTCTCTCTCTGGCAAGGGTGACCTTCTACTTAAGACTTGTTAAACATTAAACTCGTATCTCTTTAACTTCATGATGTTCATAGCATGTTCATTTTATCCATTATTTATTTCCTTCTGCCAATTTGTAACTTGAGGTTCTCGTGTCTCATTTTTCCCGTTGGCAAGAACGGTGAAAGGGAGATGATCTGTGACGCGATGTGA